>JAPYZE010000190.1:0-55333 GCA_030522805.1 Leptomastidea abnormis | reverse complement strand
TAAAATTGTCCATAAGCGACTGTGTAAAACATAATTTTGAAAGTGCGATTTTTCGATTGGAGGGGGCGCACCGAACGCTCACACACGGAGCGAATAGAAGCATGTGTTGTATTGCTATAGACTGCATGAATACGCAGTATGCAGCAGCTGGTGAGGGTTACGCTGGAATACATATGTGTATTGTGAGAGGAAGAGAGCTTGCATATGTATATGACTGTATGGACACACGTACACTCTCTATAAGAGAATGCGTAAATTGTGATCGAGATCTGAGGAGTTTTAAGATTTCTGGTAATATATCCGGCTATTACATGTACTTGTATATATGTACTTATGGTTTACTAAATTATTCTGAGATTCTGAGAAAAGAATTTAAGTTTGATTTAAAATTCTACATATGAAGATTAAGTTTTTATATTAAATTGTTAGTGTATAGACAATACGAAATTTTCTTTATTTTTATCTTCTTATATATTTTTTTTCACTTTAACTATAGAAAAAATAATTTTTTTTTTCTATTCTAGACGAAAATGCATTGTTAAAAATTTATAATCGATATGATTGACGGATATATACCTAATGCTTGGTATTTCTACCCAGTGCATTTGCAAAAAACTGCCGTACATAAATATACAAAGAGGAAAAAAAAGAAAGAGAAAAAAAAAGAAAGAGAAAGAGTACAAGTCAGTTGATCGTTTACATTCTAAAAACGTAATCACTCACTCAGCCCTGAGGTGTGCAATTTAAGCGAAAATGTGCGTCTTCCCTTCTCCTTCTCTTCCTCCCCCTCTCTCTCTTCCTCTTTACCTTCACTGCTTGTGCGGCCTGAGAAGCCTTGCATTCTCAGGAAGAGAAAGAGAGAGAGAGAGAGAGAGAGAGAGAGAGAGAGAGAGAGAGAGAGAGAGATAGTTAGTATACATATCGAACTGGCCAATTTTCGAGATACGCGTAGGCGAAGATGTTGTGTATAAACCTACCTGCGTGCACCTAGGAAATTCTAACAACGGCTCTTTTTACTCTCTCTCTCTCTCTCTCTCTCTCTTTCACTGTATATAGGTACTGGAAATAATTGCGTAATGCCGCCAATTGAGCGTATTTTCGTGTCGCACGCGGCGCGTGAAAGGTTCTCTTATTGGTCTGTATATAGTAAAGGTAGATTTTCGTTTAGAATTTAAAATTCTATGAGAATTACACGCTTTTAAAATATAGATAAGAAAATCTGCGTAGAATATAATAATATATCTTGAATTAAAAAAATAAGCTCAAGGACGATGTATAAAATATACATACACCTATTTACCGTTATTTCATGCAGATATATAGACAGAAATAAATAAAAATTGCTTACAATATCAACAAGAAATACGAAAGGAATTTAAGCATATATAAGTATTAGTATAGAAGCATCAAGCATATCTAACAACAGCTTCTCTTCGAACATCATGGATTATTATCTCATCCAACAACCTACGTATACGCGTTAAGCATACCTTAACTCTCTCTCTCTCTCTCTCTCTCCCATGCATACATACATACGTACATACGCACGTTTCCATTCATAACATAATTGCGTAATCCATTCCACTCGCTCGTCGCACAATCAAGCTCTTCCTCCTCCATACCCTTCATGTATACTATTTCCTTCTCTCACCTACACACACACACATATTCTCTCACTCAATGCTTTCAAGTAGGATCTCTCCGTGAAATCGTAGTCACGATGCTTGAGTATATAACGTTAACGTGCGTGTAATTTTGCCATTCTAGAAAGGGAGGAGAACTGGCATATAAATACGTGAATTCAATATCGTGTTTAGCTTGGGCGTAACTACCAAAGAGAGAGAGAGAGAGAGAGAGAGAGAGAGAGAGAGAGATAGTGACTTTGCTGATGATGCGTATATGTTAAAGAGAGATAGGGTGTATGTATGCACTTGAAATTTGTGTATATATGTGAGTGGTAATGTGCTGAGATAAATGCTAGGATGACGTAAGATGGATATGCGTTTTATGCAGTGTGATGCTTATTTCTAATTGTAAATTCTGTTATGTATAGTAGTTGGGTTTCTTGAAAAAAATTTTTAATTTTTGAGCTTTTTTGAGAAATCTAATTAGAATCGAAATGAATAGACTTTATTTTTTCGGATTTTTTATTTTATAAGGTCAATCTTTTTTTTTTTTATTATTTTACTTTTTGATTTTCACTGATTCATATGTAATTAAGATAATATGTAATGTGAACTTATTTAGAATTGAAGCTTTTGACGTGGTTTTGTTATTTTGTCAGTCGAATGAAATTTGTAAGACGGTGTTAAGGTTTATAAGCAAGTTTAGGAAGTGTTTACAAACTTGTGAGCTTAAATAAATCGTGTGAGGGGTATGGGAGGGTAAAAGGGTGTGCTAACTTGGCGTTAGCGTTTATAGTTGAATTATGAAGCTTGATGAATGTAGGTGCAATAAGTTTCAACACGAGGAGTTCTCTCACTCTCTCGAGGCTTATATGCAATCAACACCCTATCCTAGTAAGTAGCTGGAAGCAAATAAATTTTGATTAGGCGTATAACGCCAAATCTTAAATGCTGGAATAAATAAATTTAGAGTTGAGATATATTATACATTTGCTCTGATGATAAAATAACGTATATACATAATTAAAAAATTTGAAGAAATATGTTAATATTGAGCTTGCAGTTATATGTTTAATTATTTTGAAGTAGAAAAAGTCGTGTTTGTTCAGACATGTTAATCATTTACATATAGTAAATCTGTTAACGATATTTTTACTTTTTTATTTTTATTTTTTCTAAAAAAGCTTCTTTTAAAGCTATTCAACGTAATCAGAATTGCATCTTTTATTTGATCTTCATACTGCCAACTAGAAACATTGAAAAGCAAAATCGATTAAAAACAATTGTCTCATCCTCCCTCGTCAAAGTCAAAAGTGCGAAGTTCATCTGGGCAGAAACCTAAAGAGAAGAAAGAGAAAAAGCAAAGGTGTATATAGAAGGATGACGATAAGGGGTGAGGGTGGGGTAGGTGGGTGGGTTGGGCAACGTCTACCGCGCTGAGGCGTAATCATCAATGACGCGTGTCATCGGATAAGCGAGGAGGTGAACTGCAGAGAGGGGAAAGAGAGAATCCGGGCAAGCCTTCCTTGCTTACCGCTCTAATACTATATACAATGCCCAAGCGCGTCCAAGAGCATATCTGTATGGAAGGGTAAGAGGGGATAGTATAGAGCGGGTGTAGTGGTGGCGGCAGCGTCGCGACGCCGAGAGCACAGCCGAGCGGGCGCCGCCACTGCCTTCGTCGTTGGACAGATCGCCGCCCCGGACCTATAGGCGCCGCTCGGTTCCGCGCACCGACGCACCCGTGCAAGAGTCTGCCTGCCTGCTTGCAAGCTCCTCTCTCACTCTGTCTATATGTATGTATGTATATATGTGCGTACGATGTGTATATAGAGGTGGAGGAGGAAGTCTGCCGTCGTTGCCTTCACAGCCACACCACTGCTGCTGCCGTCGTTGAGCAAGAGAGGAGAAAGCGAGTGTGAGAGAGAGAGAGAGAGAGAGAGAGAGAGAGAGAAACGCACGCAGACGGCAATATCGACCCCGGCCTCGTCGTCGTCGTCGTCGACGTCGTATCCCGACCTACCCCACACGCGTCTCATCCTCTTCCTCTTCCTCCTCCTACTACTACTATAGGTATACCTTCTTCTCTCCTCTATACGGCCGGTAAGGCCAGGCATCGGCTGCCTCCTCTTCTCTTCGTGTGCGCACACAACCAACGTGGATGATGACGACGACGTCGACCACTGAGCTTTTCTCTTTTTTTTTCCTTTTTTTTCTATCTTTCTCTTTCGCTTAGTGAACGCTTGTATATTATATACTCGGCCTTTTCTACCTTGGTTACGTTATATACCTTACCCACCTATCCACCCACTCACCTTTCTCTCTCTCTCTCTTTCTCTCTCTTTCTTTTCCTTATGTTGCATTTTTTTCCGCTATTTTTATTCTGCTTTTAATTTTTTTTTCCTTTTTTTTTTTACTTTTATTTTCGTTTTTATACGGTAGGATTAGCCGCTTTGGCTCGAGCGCACTTATACCCTTATAAGCTGCCACTCTTTTTATTATTATTTTTTTTTTTTACTTTTTTTTTCTTTCTTCTTTTATGCACAATAATATATCGTTTATTAGATAAATTATTTATTTTTTATTTATTTATAAAGTTGTTTAATTGTTATTTAATAGGTATTATGATTATTTTTATTCAAATTCTTTGTAATATCTTAGATATAAAAAATTAGTATTTAATATTATTAGAAAAAAAATTTAATTAACAATTTATAGTTTTTAAAACGATGACATGTCAAATCATTTACTTGTATAAGTATTATTGCACTTGAAAAATTCAAAATTGTATTAAAAACAATTAATTTTAAAAGCTAAGACGTAATAAAATATAAAAAAAATTGAAACAAAAATCCATAAATAAAAAAAAAAATAAATAATAAGTTCAAAATAGCACAGCAACATCTAAATGTCTAAGTTGAATAAAAAAGAATAAGAGAAAGATAAAGGTAAGGAAGTAAGAAGTACGCAGGTTAGTACAGAGAGTAATTTGGTAGTTTACGGTAGACAGAGAGTAGTAGGAAGAGCCGCACTTACACACACACATATACATATAACATCCTTGCACGCAGCTCAGGTAAATTCCCTTACACACAGACACACACACACACACATAAAAACACACACACCTTTACTTTCGTCTAGCATTTCAGACTCTCGATAGCCCCGTCATTAAACGCGAAAGCTCAGCCGCGTGTGCTTGCAAGGGCGCGTACATGTGGGGAGGGGATAGGAGAAGGAAACTAGCGATAGGAGGCCAGGGTTGTAACGCAGTCTATGCCTCGTCTAGACGCCCTTTGGACTCTCTTTCTCTCTCTCTCTTATACTTACATATAGATATATACGTAGAGGTAAAAAGGGTGAGTTCGTTGGTAAAGCCGCGCATCCACTGCCACTCACACACGACCAAGAATTTACTGCCCCAACGGCCGTTAATGCCATCATATAGCGGCTCGAGACTGCACGCAGACACACGTCAGAGATATAAAGGGAGGAAAGAGAGAGAGAGAGAGAGAGAGAGAGAGAGAGAGAGAGCTTGCGTCGTAAACTCGTGCGCGATCGCGTATATATATGCTCCAATGGAAGAGACTATAGCACTCTTTAACCCCCCCCCCAGCCTTCTACCCCTTGTATGCCAGACTACTCGTAGCCGTTACCTTACTACTTTTCTCACCCGCACCCACAACTGCTCCTGCTGTATATATATCGCGCGTTACCAGCCAGTAATGTTTTTGCACGCCTGTTAAAAGTTTAGTCGGGGGGGATAGAGAGACAGACACGTGTGCGTGTATTCCTTGATTCATTTTCTGAGCGCAATGGTTACTGCTGAGTTTTAAAGGGTTCTAGGGGGTTGGGGTTGAAAGAAGAAGATGAGTAGGATTTGAATTATAAATGGACTTTTTTTGTTTTATAGAGTTGTAATTTTTTTTTTTTTTTTTGGTGACTTGTTTTTAATTTTGTTGGTCAATATCTTTTATGAAAATATGTTGGTTAATTTCTAAGATAAGTTGGGTTTTAAATCTGGTATGTTTATTAAGGTTCTGTGATTTGTACTTCTTTAATAAAAATTGTGTGTATAAAATTTTTACATTACTCTTATCTACGCTTATTTACCGTATATGTACATTCGTTCATATTACAAAGTAGAAATGCTCAAAAGTGAAGGTATAGCGTATATAAAAGCTTTAGTAAAAAGTTGCATATGTTACACGTGTTACAGGTTGTATTAAAGACGGTACAAATTAAAAAAAAAAAGTAATTTGTGTTATTACAGTTGTTTAAAGATTATATTTAGTTATTTTTTATTAAAAATTAATTTTTTTGTAATTATAAAGTTTTTTTTATTATTTTCATTTTTTTTTTTTTTTTTTTAAATTAAATTGTAAAAGAAATTTTGCAGCAATTATAATTAAGAATGTGCCTAGTTCTTCTAACTATATTAAACCAAATTTACAAAGTTTGGTCAAATTAGTGTGAACGAGTAAAGTATGCAGAACAGTACCGTTTAACTCTAACTTGATAAGATTATTTTATTTCATTAGATCTTCTTGAAGTTGCTACTCGATTAAGTCAACGCGAAGGACCTTTAGAAGACTTTAGAATTAATTAAGATAATAATATTGTAAAAAATCATAGATTGTGAACTAAAAAATACGTTGTTTTGACGTAAGATAGCAAAAATTATTATTTATAATATTTATAGAAAAATAATTTTAAAATATAATTTATTCAAAAATAATTATTACGTATAACTTTATTTCTTCATTCCTTTAAATAATAAATTGTAAATTTTTTAAAAATAATATTCTTTCGTAAATCATAATAAATAGATTTTAAAATGAAAAAATTTTTCTACAATATTTATAAAATCTCATCCATAATAAATAACTTATTATCCATAAATTTCCAAAGCTGAAGTAGTTACAGACCGGCACTGGTCAGACACGGCATAATATTTTTCTAAAAAACAAACAATCGTTAGTTTAATTTATCTCATTATTAAATTCAATGAACACAATTTTAACATTTCGGGTACACACTCTGTTAACTAAAAATCTAACATAAATAAGCTTAATAATCAATAAAATCCAAACCACCAAAATAAAAAAAAAAATTTCTACAAAACTATACCTCTCACAAAATTTAATATAAAAAAAAAAAGAAAAAGAAGCACAACCTCATGAAATTGTAATCCTAAGGATAAGCACGACCTAAATCCCATGTCATTTCAGGTTCCCTTAATCAGCAGGAGTTCTCCCGTCTTACGTTCAAACCAACGTCGACTCCACCTTTTACACACACACACACACATACACGTACACGTACACACAAACATCTACCAAGACAAAGAATGATCTTCTCTCCATCGTCTCAACACGAACCCTTACTACTACATACATACATACATACATATACAAAGCAACAGCATCAGCAGCATCAACCTCATGTCTTTCGCACAACGAAACAACGGTCGTATATATACATGTATATATATTTATCTATAGTAGTAGCGTTAAAACGTGCCTCGGCATCTATGCGTTGTACGTGCAAGCACGCATATACTTATATGTATACACTTCTCATCTCTCGCGCGTAATAGCTCCTCTCTTCTTTATCTTACCCCTCCTTCTTCACCCTCTCTTTCTTATATTCACTATATATAGTATCTCGACTTTATATATATATATATATATATATATATATATATACGCGTGCACTCAGGCGTGCGGGTGATGCACAGGTATTATTTTCGCCAAGCGCGGCTTGCCTAAGCGCGAGGGTGTGTGTGTGTGTGTATATATCATCGCATGTAAGAAAGCTGAGTATACACCATGACAACCCTCCCTCTTTTAAGACTTATATTCTGTATTTTGCCGTCGATGCTAGCGTAGAAGAAAGAGAGAGAGAGAGAGAGAGAGAGAGAGAGAGAGAGAGAGAAAAGGGTGAGGGGGTGTATGTATAATATATATAGACATGGACGAAAATTACGAGCTTCTTAGATATAGTGGAGAGCTTAGATGGACGGTTGAGTTGGATATATGTGTGTATGTGTTACGCATATGTATTATATCTACCTGCTAAACTACTATATAATATAAGCTCTAATATGGTATACTTGTATGTATGTATGTATGTACGTATAGAAGAATTCATATATAGTGCACATGCGTTTATATTACGCTTGCAGTGTATATAAAAGCTGAGAGAGGGTGATATTGTGTGTGTATGTGTGTGTTGCTGTTGGTCTATATCATTGAAGATATGTCCCCCACATTAATGATACAGCGTGGATGATTATATGCCGCGTGTGTTTCTACACTCACGCTTCACGTTTATAAAGGATTAACAGAGACTTGTGTGCGTGTTGCGTCTTATAAACAAAAAATTTTGTACTAATTTTTTTGGATAGATATATTTATTATTTTGTAATTGAAAAAAATTTAATGTTGTTATTGAAAGGTATTTTATGATTTTTTTGAAAAAGGAAGAAAGAAAAAGATAAATTGTAAAGTCAACATGATTGAGTTTTGTGTTTTCATCCGTTTGAACTTGCAAACTTTTTAAATACTTAAAGGGAGAGAGAAAAAAAAGTTTTATTCGGAGAAAGTAAAAAAGCAATGATTTTTATATATCTTTTGTGATCTTTATGTTTAGCTTGATTTACTTCCTTTTATACTATATTAAACTTCTTACTTTTTCTACTTACTTATACCATTAACTTCTACTTTATCAACAGATTTTTTTTTTTTACTTATTCTATCTTTTGTTAAAATTATACAACTCTTGGTTTTACATATACCATCTACATAACATCGTATCATAACATCAAAGTCGTAAATTCAATGTATCATTTTGTCACCGTGTTATTGTCGACATTATTGTCTACCGAAACTGTCTATAGTTTCCCTTTGAGATTTTATTTTCTATTTTTATGTATGACATAAATAAAAGAATAAATAAAATGTAAAAAAGCTTGCATACATGCAAGAAATACAAAGAAAAATCAACAATTTTGTAATTAAATAATCCTAATATAAAGAGTTGTTTATTTGCAATATAACAAAAGTTAAATAAAAATTATTGAAATTTTTTTTTTCTGTATTGAAAACAAAATTAAACTTTTAACCAGTGTAAAATAATAGAATATCCCAAAAAATAAAAGAAAAAATTTTGTAGTAATATATTGGCTTACAGCTCTAAAACTTACCCCTTTTTTATTTTCCCCTTTTACTATACTTATTGTTTTCTCGATGCAGTTTTCGCTGAAGTTTTTCGACAGTGAATGTACGTACGTTGAAGTTTCATCGAATAACATGTTCTACCTATCTGTTTCTTTTTTCTTTTATTTTTTTTTTCTTCTAAGAAATTATGACAAAGTGAATACATGTTTTTTTCTTTTCTACTTTGGCTGTCTTCAAAAAGTTGTATCGCGATCTACAATCATAAAAGCGAAATAAGATAGAGAAAATATGTGTACGTATATAAATGTAGGTTGAAGACATAGTATGTATGTAGGTATATAGCTTCAAACTTGGAAACATTATATCGTGATATTATAGTTATCAATGACATATTCTTAGAAATCAACCTCTTACAATTTACTTATTTTACCTGAGAGTTCAAATAAAAAAGTCCAAACAAAATAAAATTCTAACGAAATACATATTATTTTTTTTAATTTTTGTAATAAAATCTAGTAATTCAAATTAATTTCCATAATAACCCAAGATCAAAAAAAGCAATAATAACATCAGTAGTTACGCCCAATTATTTATACATACATGTCCAATACACTCACCATTCCAAGAAGAAAAAAAAGATACAAGCCAAGTAAAGAGTACGATGAAAAAAAAAAAGAATTGCGACACAAATCTGAGAAAGCACGCGCGACCGCTCGTTTAATGTAGGCTAAAACCGGCTCTTCTCCTTTTCTCCATACTGGTTGGTACACACACACAAAGCGTCTAAAGGGAAGCTTGCGCATACCCACACACACACACACACACACACACACACACACACACATACACATACAAGAGGCCCAATAACGGCCCTCGCATCACCACCACCACCACCACTAGGTCTTGAGGTAAGTTTTCCAAGCTTGGTGTTCCTCCTAAAGCACGTGCACTGCTCACCCTTAACTCTTTCTCTCTCTCTCCTTTTCTCTCTTACACTTCTTCTTCTTCTTGAGACACCCTACTACCCTAACTACAGACTCCTCCTCTACTCCTTGTGTCATTCATCCCCTGTGCTTTCGGTTCACCCTCTTTTTTTTCTGTGTCTTTGGGTTTCTATTGGTGTGTATGTATACTTGCATCTTTTTGAGCTTGATAAAATGGCAAATAATGATTTATCATATTTTGTGTATACAGATAAATAATTGTATCAGTTTTGAAATACAAAAAAATAGATTAAGATTTAACTTCTTAAATATTTTATAAACAGTTTTATCAAATTATTATAAGTTCTTCATCTCTAAAAATAAATAAAAACCATCATTTTTTAAAACTATTAAAGCTTCTCTAAAATCCAGTAGGTCGCAAGCTCAGAGCGTCTCTGTTTATTATTTCAACGATAGAGGGAAAGATAGAGAGGAACACCTAAGCTCAAACCCATCCTTCTCGTATAGGTATATCTAGCTACTCTGCGTGCAGTTCGTCGCAAATTAAGCAGAGAAGAGACACACGACGAAGCAGCCAATGCCACGGTTTCGTAGATCCACACACATATACACACACACACACATACCTATATTATACGCTACGTAGTGTCGCTTCTCTTAGCCGCTGGTTAATTTTGCATACGCAGTCTCTCTCTCTCTCTCTCTCTCTCTCGTCCATCTGCTTCTCAACGCGTAAGCTCCTAGAAGCAGCAGCAGCTATGCTCACACAACCTATTCCTCTCTTCTATCCCTCTTCTCTCAACGCGCATTATGCATGTGTGTATATATACGAGAGGTCGAGATAGAAAGACGTACGATGTGCTTTAGGTGAGTATGTATGTATGTATGTAGAGCATGAGCTTCGAAGATGCGCAAACCTGGACACACACACACACACACACACACACACACACACACACACATACACACACGAGTGATGAGAGCAAAAACGCATTTAGTTGCTGTATATACCACCCTGGGTTGAGAGAGTGGTGTATACTCTGTGCGTTGCTTGATGATAAGGGACGAGTAGATTTTAGAGTCTTGTGTGTGTGTGTGTGTATATATATGTGTGTGTGGGGGTAAGCTTTCGTGGTAATGTCTGCTACCTTTTAGGGTACACATAGCCAAAAAAACTATATATATTCTCTTGCTTTTGAGTTACATTTTGGATTGCAAATTTAGATGAAATTAAAAGGAGCTTTACTTTTCCTTTTTTCTTTTTGGAAGCTTTTTTTAACTTGTGTACTGAGAACGAAAAATTTTGTAAGGATTTTTTTTTCTTTTTTTTTTTTTACAAAGTTTTTATTTGGTTAGTGTTAATTGGAAGGTAAATAAGTGGAAACAAGATGATAAAATTCAGTCATTCTTTTTTAAAATGAATTTTAAATCTTTAATTAAAATTATGCGTTTATTAATAAAAAAAAAATAAATGTTGTTTGAATAATAAAAAAAAACCTTTCCCTAATTTTTAAATAAAATCTTATACAATAGACGTTGAAGTTTCGATTATCTAAATTAACAAAATTAAGTGTAGTCTTCGAATGAGAAACTTATAAGAATTAAGGTAGAAAATAAAAAAAGAACCTAGTAAGACCAGTGCAACCCTCTTTTTTTTTAAAATAAAGCACAAGCTCAAAGAAGAATTACTCGCACAGAGTACGAATAAGAGACGTAGGTGTATTAGAACAATCGGTATAGCTTCAGTGGCGACAAAAAAAAATAATACAGCATGAGGGTTAAAAAAAAGAAGAGCTGTGGAAGAAGGTAAGGGGAAAGACGAAATAGACGCAATGGCCATACTATATCGTTGTGTATCTATATATACATATAGCACTCTCGAAACCTCGAAAGGCTCTCGGGAGGGTCGGGTACCATCGTACCACCAGCCAAGAGTAGTAGTAGTAGTAGTAGGGTTGCTACCACTACCAAGGAACTATATAGCACACACAGCTAAAACGCAGCTCCTTGGCCCCAGAGTAAAGGAGTAAGAGAAGGAGAAAGAGAGAGAGAGGGGTAAGGAAAGGAGAGACCTTTCTAGGGACTATATCCTAGGAGGGCGGATCAATACAATCGCTAATCCGGTGCATTGTGCGAAAGCTAAGAGAAAGAGAAAGAGAGAGAGAGACTTACAGCAGGCGTGGACGAAAAGACTTTACTTTCTATCTCCTGTATATATATATATATATATATAGAACTTTTACTCTTTCTATTTTAAGTATATATAATTATATAAAATATATACACATATCGCGTTATACTTTTTTAATTTTTTCGTTTATATGTTCTACCCTCGCCTATTTTTTTTCACTCGTCGTTAGTCACCCTTTTCTCGCTTTTCTTTCATTATTATTATTTTACTCTTTACCCTTCCTTATACTCACCTTATTCTTATTCTTCTACTTCTTTTTTTTTGGCCGCGCCTTTTTTCAGTACGCCGTTCATGGTTCGTTTTTTTTCGTTTGCTTTCTTTTTTTTATGTATTCTTACTTAAAGCTGAGATGAATCTAATGCGTGCACTTTATAGTCGAGCTTGAATTTTATTTTAATTTCTTTCTTAGTTTTTGTTTTTTTTTTTTATTTTTTTTAATTGAGGAAAATAGGAGGCGTGGAAGTCTGCTAGATTATTAAATTCCACGATTTTCAATATAATACTATGGCTTATGAATTTTCATCTGTATAGAGCTATTTGTTTATGACGGAGAAAAAAATAAATACTATGGGCTTTTTTTATTGCGAATATTAGATCATTAGATTTATAATTAAATCGATTTGAATTTCGATTGCGAAAACAACCATTTTTTTTTAAGTTGGAAATCAAGAATAAGTAGAAAATACCGTGGTCTAGTCAGACGAGTTTGAATTTATACAAATAAATTAAAATAAAAATTAAAATGTAATTAACAAATAAAGTCTTGGTTATTAACAAATTTTTTTCGTTTCAATTAATATTTAATCAACACAAAACTTTTTCTAATAAAATTCTATGAAAAAAAAAAAAAAACGATCATACTTAATACTGAAATATCAATCAAACAATAAATACATAAAAATTAGTTAGAAAAAACACTTCGCGATACAACTATAGTTACCCTCATCCTAGTCCAAAAGAGTTCCAACCCTATTTGTCGAAAACCTTTTGACCAACAATAGGCTTAAGAGGAGGGAATGGATAGAGAGGGTCAGATCCGCACAAACAAACATATCCCAGCACTCAAATTTCCCTCGCATCCACCCCCTCCCCCCAAAAAAGTAGAAAAAATAGACCCGTAAAAAAAAAGATTACACAAAAGCAGTACATACATACAAGAGAGAGAAAGAAAAAAAAGGAGTAAGTTTATACAGTTCGGAGGCTATTGTCAAGTCGAAAACCACAAGCGCGTGCGTATGTATACACACAGCAGTAACAGCATATAGCAGTGTCGCCGTAACGTCGCGCCAACTCCGCGGATATATACCGCGAACAGCCGAAATCTGTGTTACTAGAATATATATATAGAAAACGAGAGCTTGCTGGAGGAAGAAGGAGAAGGAAGGGGTTGGTGAATCCCTTTATAACGACACGCCCGAGCATGAAGCGATTTCCGCGAGTTTGGAGAGTATATGTATATGTCATATACTCCTCTTTCCCCCCTTTTACTTCTCTCTAACGTTTATCTAGGTCGTCGTTTTAAATAAAATCGGAAATGGGTTGAATGGTTCTTAAGGAAGTTATCAAGCTAGGAATAAAATAAAATCTATGAGATGAATGGCTTTGATTTATTAGTTATTTTTTTTTTTTTTTTTTTAGAGGGGAAAATAGAGATGCTTGATAAATTGTCAATTGACTAGTGGTGAAGGGTAAGAGTTAACATTTTTAAACATGCAAAAAATTAAAGGTGAAGATGAGATTTTTTTGTTTAGTATTATATATATATTTTTTTTAGGTATTTCTTAAATTAAAATTCATGTTATTATTAAATTACTTTTTTTTATAAAATCCATTACTTTAAAATATTAGTTATTTGTACGCTATCCGATAAATAGAGATTAATTTTATTAGCATACATTTAATAGACGCATCAATTTATAGACGTTACATTTCCGCCGCCTTCGTTATTTCATTGACATTTCTGCGAATAAACTTGAAACGTAGGATACAAAATGCGTGGGTAAAACTAGCAATTTGATTGACTATAATAGGAACGATAATTTTTACTTCCTTTTTTCGAATCTTTTTACTTATTATTGATTTTAAAGTTTGTTTGATAAAATTACTATTTTTGGTGAGCAAAAAAATGTATAATAGTTTTTAAAAAAAATTAGGACAATACTAGGTCAATTTTTAAAGTGTTATAAATAAAAATTTATTTAAAAAGTTAACTTTTTTAATTGAAACTGAAAATATTTTTATGATTGAATTAATTACCAATATTTAACTAATTTTTTCAATAAATTTTAAATTAATGACACTCAGTGACACATAGTATAAAAAACAAAAAGCACAATCTCAAATTTCAAACAATTTACTTACTTATCGATTGAGAATAAACAATTCTGTAACACTGTTTTATCATCCTCTGTTTTACGTTATCTGATCAGTTTCCTGTACGATGCGAAATAACCTCGAAGTTTACAAAAATATAAATTTTACTTTCCGGTATATTAATTAAAGGTATGATGCGTTAATAATATTTTTGAACAACAATTTATAAAAAATTTAACAATTATTTAAAGTGTATAAGATATTAAAAAAGAAATCATTAAAAAACCTATTGGCATAATATTATGAAATGTTTATTGATAAAAATAAGTTTATATTTATAACTATTTTAAGCTGATGATTTTTAAAGATATATAACTTTGATATGATTTCCAGATTACCATCATTATGAAGCAATTCATGCCAAAGTGGACATGGGAAGTATGTAAAATGTTTGGGTACATGATGTTTCCAGTCGCATGTTTTCATTACTTTAATAATCCCCAATTCTTTGAAGAGTCTGTAGTAAAGCTTAGACGTGAAAGGGAATTTCCAATTACACCAGAAAAACAGGAAGAAATTAGATCTGCTATTTACAATGTCAAAAATGAAATAAATTTGAGGCATTTGAAAGAACTGGAAGAAAACGAAAAGACAAGACCAAAGATCAGCTATTAAATTTTTGAATTGATGTCTGTACAGTAGAAGTATATATTAAATAGTCATTAATTATTCTACTAAGATAATATTGTTTCAGTCAAAATTAAAAGTAATTTTTTAAAAATTATTTTAGTAAAGTGATATTAAACTATAAAATTGTATGTACATTACAATTAAATTTTTTCTAAATTTAATGTTATCTGTAAACTCTTGTAAATAATATGTTTGTTATAGCAATAAAAATTATTTTTTATTGAAAATAAAATCACCAGTGTATTACTATACAATATCTCCATCCTATAATATTTTATATGCAATTTAGGGAAAATAAAAATAAAAGTTTATTAAGGAAAAATTTAACAATTTATTTATAGGTATTTTTTTCGTCACACTCTATTTTAATATTAAAGTTGTTTAATATCCACAATTCAACCATTTATAAATATATTATGATATATATGTATGAGTGTAAGTGTTTAGTCTGCTGTTGCCACTGTTGGTATACTTGTTTCAGTCTCAGCTGATGGCTGCTGTGACTGTGACTGTGACTGTTTGGTTTGGGAAGGACACGTCGCTACATATTTTCACGCCCATTTTACATCAAATTATTTTAAATTAGTAATTAATGTTGTTTTAAGTTATAATAAAATTGAATCTAAGTTTTAAGTTAAAAAACTAAGTTAGTGAATGTAGTAAACATTGGGAACTGTTGAGGATAGTAGAAAAGGAAACATTCCATGAATATTGTTTTTTAGTGTTAATTAAATAGTTAGTAAACATGGCCGGTTATTTTGACAATTTATCATGGTCAGGTATGTAATTGAATTTTTCCAATTATAAAAATATCAATCTATCGCATCAATAATATAGACTGAAGTGAAACATATTTACTAATAGAGGTTATGTTGACATTGCATTTTTAGAAGCTCGAGATCTTTTAAGAACCTGGAGAGAAAACTTTCAGCGTCGAAGTAAAGACGTTGTGGAGATTTGGGAATCAATTTTAATGCCTCACGTTGACAGTTTAGGAAACGAAAGTAAATTTCTTTTTCATTGTTTTATATTGCGATTCATGTTGTTGAATAATTAATGATGTTTCTTACTTACTACTATGACTACTATTATTTCTAGAATATTTGGTATTAGAGCAAGTATGTTTTGCTGCGTTGGATTGCTACAGGCTGCCATTAGCTGAATACTGCTTGAAAGTATTGTTAAAAGAATTTCCTGGCAGTTTAAGGATTCATAAATATCGTGCCATGCATTTAGAAGCATTAGAGATGTAAGACATTGTGTTTAGTTAATTATGTTGATATTTTGTTCTTTTATAGTTACATCTTATAGCAATGTTATTATAATTTAAGGTATGATGAAGCTCTTGAAGTATTAGATTCCATAATCAAGAGAGATGAAACAAATGCTGCACCCAGAAAACGAAGAATAGCTATTTTGAAAGCTAAAAATCAAATACCTGAAGCTATTAAAGAATTAACTGAGTACCTGAAAAAGTAAATTATATGCTTTTTTTATATGCTTTTTTATATCTTATTTATAATTCAAATCAACTATACATTTGGTGCTTTTTATTACAGATTTATGAGTGATCAAGAAGGTTGGCATGAACTTTGTGAATTGTATTTACAAGAGCAGGAGTACGGCAAAGCTGCAATTTGTATTGAAGAATTGATTTTGCACAATCCACATAATCATTTGTTACATCAGCGCTATGCAGAAATCAAGTATTCTCAAGTAGGGTTTGCAAAAGTTAATTTTATTATTGTTCACATATTGTGACACAAAATAATAAATATATTTATTTTTAAGGGTGGATATGAAAACATGCTTTTGGCTAAAGCTTACTTCTGTCAAGCAGTAAAACTGAATCCAAATAATATTAGAGCCTTGTATGGCTTATTATTGGTAAGTATATTTTTTTTGATTAATTTGAAAAAATGTTTCTAATGATCAATATTAATTCATTGAATTTTATTTTTAGACTGCAAACAATGTAGCATTGTCACCAAAGTGTCCTGCATCAAAGAAAAAAGAGTTAATTAAATTGAGTGAATGGGCTGTTTCTGAAATTGACAGACAATATAAAAGCAAAATTCCTGCTAAAGATGATTCAAAATGTATTGAAGGATTATTATCACAATTGCAGCTTGATGCATAAGGTTTTTTTGTAAATCTTTTATAGGGAACAAAGTCATTTTGCAATGGTATAACTAGTTAGATTTTTCTGTACACTTTAGCAAAGTATTAGTTAATTAAAAAAAAAAATCATAAATCTTATCACTGAATGTTACGTGTCACATTATAATAAAATGAGTTTTAATATTGTTATTTTTGTTTACTGTTATTAAATTTGATCTTAAAAAAAAAAAATTAATCCCGAGATGTGAAGCGCTTAAAAAAAACAAATAAAATTTAAAATCTCAGGTAAGTCTAAAATGATATTATTTCGAATAGTATAAGGTATCTAAGATCCAAAATCTGTAGTTGATACGCTTTGTATGAATAAATGGTCAGGTTCTTATGCAAAGATCCTTATCTTCACAACAGAGAAAATTCCGCTTATAAAAATGAAAAACTTTGAGTGTGATCGCGCCATGTTAGAAATATCGAAAGTGGATCTACATGATCTCGAAAAGTATATACGCACTTTCGATATTGTGTAACATGACTCGAATATTTGTTTTTGGCATTTTATTTATAAAAATATTTGAATAATTAAAAATAGTAATTTAGTTAAATTTTGTACCACAATTTCAAAAGAAAATGTTCAGTTTTGTCAAAAGGTTGAAAAGTTTTTACAAATGGACGGTGATGAAAAAACATATTTAATAATATATAAATTTGTTAAATCAATTCACTTAAATCAAGGATTTGTTAATTAACTTAGTATTTCTGTTTTCTATAATAATTTTATTTGTTTAAAATCAACATGATATAAAACTATACATATAATTTTAATTTTTTTTAATTGTAACGCTTTCTGGTTTAATAGCTTCAAATCTTTGAGAGATTCCGAATACATTTTGAGCCAAGTTCATCTTTAGCTAAAAAGACAGAGAATCCATAAAATACACTTAAAAAAAATTCAGTAATTTGACATTCATTTGCTTATAAATTTAACTTTAATATTTATAAAGCACTATAATTTAGCCTTTGATTATTTCTAATAAAGCACTAAAATTAAGTCTTTGATTATTTTTTTAATAATATGTCCAAACATTTTAATTTAAACATTTGTTTATTAAACCTTTACGTTTTCTTTGCTTTATATGTTAAATTAAATAATTTTAAATGTAGCGTACAATGTGAATTCATTGAACATTTAGGATTACCAAAATTAACGTAAAACAATATTTATTTAATTTCAAATAAATTTTTTTTTAAAAAATTTTTATTTTGAAACTTTACTTGAATTCTCTTTGTAGCCTACACCATTCTTCCATAGGTCAATCTTTTTCTTCGATCTTCCTTTCTAATCTCTGACCTCAGAAAATAAAAAATTAAAATTGACCCTACGAATTAAACCAATAATAAATCTCGACAAGAACTAACAAATGAAACTCACAACTCACTTATCTCTCTCTCAATTAATTCAAGAAGATACAAATGTTTTGTAAATAATAAATGAGATGAAAACTTGCAACTCAGAAAGCAATTATATAAGTCATTTTAACGTACGACTTAATACGAATCAAGCAAATAATGATAAGAAAGCAGGTACGCTAGTAAGTTATATTTGAATTATATATAAATGATTGAAAACATATATATTCACACTTTTTGACTAACGTCATAGTTTTCAATAAATTTTAGAAAAAAAAATAGCACGTGTAGTTGAAAGAATACTAAAAAAACAACTCTTATTATTCAAATTTACGTTTTTATCTTGTTAGATTTTGATCAGTTAAAAAGAAGGCTCGACAAAATGCGTTATTTAATTTACGTTATTCTTGTTCTGTCTCTTGTTTCTTTTAATAAAGGACACGAAGGTAAGTTTATTTAAAAATTGTAATTTATTTTACATACATTTTTCAAACTTGTTTTGCTAAAATAACGATGAAATAAATTTTGTAAATGTAAATTTTCAAAACATACCTAACAACAGTAATACTCAATTATAAAAATTGCAATGAATCAAGCTATTTGTTTATTTTACATCGATTATTAAAAAAAAAGAATATTAAATATACTACCTTTCTAACATAAAGAAAAAAAAATTGTTTTTAGGTCGGGGCGATAGGGAATCAAAAATTCCAGATTACCCAGGTAAAATAAAAACAAATATACCAATTGTTTACTTATAAAACGAAATTATAATAAATCTATTTTTCTTTTTACATATTATAGATCGATTAGATATTATATGTCCTGGATTTATTTATAAAAATGAATGTCAACGTTGTCAATGTGATGAATTAAAATATGTCAAAAATTGTACTCAAATGGAAAATTGTACATCAACTTCTTCAAAAATACGTAAGTAAATAAAGTTTTTTGTATAAAATTGTTTATTATAATTGATGAATAAACAAAATATCATCACGACTTTTGGCATTAGTTAAATTGTTTATTCATTATAAAGAAAATAAGATGGACAACATTGATTTTATTATCAATATCAATATCCATTATTTTAATTGTGTTTCTGAATTAACTTTGATAATTATATTTTTTATTTTTTTAATTTCAGCTGATGTTTTATATTGTAAGTATATTTTATTTATTTCAAATTATTATTTAAAATTGATGTTAATTTCAATTTAATACTTTTCTTTAGTGACATCCGATTATAAACAGGGTGAACAATGTCCTAGCCTAATGTTTGAAGACGATTGTAATTTTTGCGTTTGCGACTTCAGTGGTTTAAAAGCCGATTGTAAACAAAAACCAGAATGTATGTGATTCGACATCGTAATTTTTAACAACACAATAAAATTTTTTTATTTAAATTATACTATAGAAAATCGATTTATTAAATTTGAAATTGAATAAAAACACATTAAAAAAAATTATATCACGTGTAAATTACTTACAAAAACCAATAAAAAAAATCTTAATTTAAAATTGGTATATCAACAGTTGCATTAATTATACAGGGTGGAATAAATTTAACATATCTTATGGTATTTCTAATATTAATATAAGTTGATGAAAAAGTAATAAGTATTCCAACGACAACAATAGTATAACCAAGCCAGTCTTCAAATCTGTGAGTCGTTAAAATTGTCTTCAATTTTTTCTGCATATCATACAATCTTTGACGACTACAACACACAATTATCAATATCATTATTATCCTATAAAAATTCAATACAATTAATTCACAAAAAAAAAAAAAAATAACTCACTTCGTTTGTCTTGTCACCACCGATCGATTATTCTCCACCATAGATGGTAAACTACCACTTCTCGCAATTTCTCTAGTATCAGGCAGACTAGTTGCCATAGTTCCATATTCATTCGATACATTAAGTTCATCACCTGTATAAGGATTCGTTTCAACTTCATCATCACCATAATAAATAAATGAGTAACCATCATTTTTATCCTCTTCACCATCACGAAAACCATAATGAGTCGATCTAAAATTACAAAAAAAAAAAACAAATTAATCTTTTATAAAATAAAACAATAAAATCAAAAAAAATAACAATCTTACTTAGAATGAACACGAGGATCACGAAATATCTCACGAGAATCAATAAGATTACGTTCTGGTCCTGTACAAAGAAAACCAGGTGCTGATGATCGTCTTGGTACAGCAGATCTTAATCTAGCTCTAGCTTTGGCATACATCAATGGTGGAAAGATAAAAACCAAAGGACCTGTTATACTACCACCAATCAATGACATGACAATATCAAAACGTGGTACAGATTCGCCAACTGCAACTGCTAATAATACTACAGCTGTACGTGTTGCGCAACGTTTCCAACCAAATGCTGAAAGAAAAAAAAATTTTTACGATTATTAAAAATAGATTTTGATCTTTGATGATGATGCGTGTTACCGATTTTTTTTTTTTTTTTTAAAATACTTACATCTTTCTATACGTAATTTATCTTCGATATGTTGAAAAAGTGCCGAATGACCAACTGCACTTGATAAACATAATTGAAGTGCTGCTAATAATATGGCAAAGTGAATTGGCCAATTTGGTGGCACGATTTGTAATACGTTTGCTGTTGCGCTACCACCGTAACGCCAAACAACCAAGCCTGTTGTTGCACCGAATAATACACCGATTGCTAAAAAAGGAATAAGTTTGAAAATATATATTGTTATAGGAAGTTTATAATCGGTTTAAATGTAATTAGAAGATTATAGGATTTGGTTTGAATTTCAATAATCTTTTTTTTTGATTGAGTTACTATAATCGCTTAAAAGACTTACTTAAGAAAGCTAATATAATTGCTTTGTTTATGTCTTCGGGTCTTTTCATGTCTACTTGAATTGTCATAAGTGTTGGATGAATGTCAAATTGAAAAGCTAACATTCCGTATCTTAAATATATATTAGATTAAAATTATTGTAAATTAATTAATACGTAATATTTTTTTTTAAACAAAAAATATTTTACCCTGAAATAAATTTGTCCCATGTTGGTGAATCTGGAATAGGTTGGATGTCTATTCTTCTATCATCGTTTACGATCGAGTACCATATAAGTAAAGTAGTAATTGTTGCTGCAGATGTTGAAAAAGCTACTACCCACCTAATAAAATAACGATTTTTTTTTAAATTACATCGTCTAAAAAGTACCAAGTACCTGTCTTAATTTATTTAACTAAAACAATATTTTTATAGATTATTTTTATTCAATATCAAAATTAATAATAAAATTTTCACTTTCAAAATTTTAATCCGGATTATATAAATATCTTATTATAGCAATTTTTTTTTCAATCGTTCACTGTCTATTTATTAATCATCGAAGCGTAAATACCGACAATATCAGAATTATCTAACTGGAACGGCTTCTCCATTACCTTATATTACTTCCGTCCTCTAATCTTTTACATACACACAGTACACACACATAGGATACATAAAAGGATAAGTATTTTTCTGTAACCTTCACTTTCTACACTTACTCACTTCATATCTCGTGGACTTCCAAGCCACATGATTGGACATAATAAGAGTCCAACCACCAGCAGCCAGTAGCAAAATGAAAGATTGAATTCCCTTTCCGACACCTTTAAGCCGAATAATTGTAGATTTTGTGATGCTATAAATATTAATGTTTTAATAAAAAATTAAAAAAAAAAATATTTCTGGGATAGTAATTTTTATTTGGAATTAAGATATAATTTTAATTTTACGTACCTACCAATAAATTTGGTATTCCACCTCCAAATATACTTAAATCTAATAAAATTGCAACAATTATACTTGCTACTCGACCTAATGTCATTTCCGTAACAGCAGCTAATGGATAACTAATTCAATATTATTTCAAATTAATTTAAAAATTTAATTTTTTGTGTATTCAGTTTTCATTATTTCAAGTTTTTTTTAAATATTTTTTGGACTTACCGATTTTTTCGAAATATATGAGGATTTATCATGGTAGCTACGTTCCATGATTTTCCAACTAATACAGCTGTATAAATTTGTAATGCAAAAACAATCAGTACCAAGGGTATTCCGTACCATCCTGTGCAAAAAAAAAATTCAACTAATTTATTGTTAAGCAACATAAGGTATTAAATATTCTATCAAATTTTTAATTACATTAAAAAAAAAAATAAATTGTTAAGAACAAATACAATGTAAGTTATCACGCAAAAAAAAGATAAAAACCAACTTTAATTACAACAAAAAATAAAAAACTGTTTTTTTTCCTATTGTGTTTGTCTAACAATCTAGAGTCTGTGTAAAGTATACGTCTTGTTCAGGGTAAGACCATATAATATGACTAATCCTTTGACATCTAATCTAATCGCATCATATCACACCCCAGCATACAATATAGCATTGTATGTATGTTATATGCATATCGCGCATTCATCGATATATTTATATCACCTAATCACCTTCACGATCGGTATCCCTTTACCGATCTTTACTTTCCATACATCACAAACCGTAAAATAACAAATGTCCTTTAATACCATACTCCCTCTTTTCCCTCAAAATACACTTTCTCTTATTATCAAAAACACAATATTCCATCAAAAATGAAATTATCAAAATAAATAAAATTTAAAAATCGGTAAGAATTAAAAAAAAAAAGAAAATTTCAAAGGAAAAAAAAGGAACAAAATCATCTCACCACACTGTACGATAGCACGAGGTAAAGCAATTATTGGAAAAACACCAAAAATATCAACAATACAAAGACTCGCTAAAAATAATGATAATCCAGTTTCTCGACTACGTTTCCGCTGTAGAAGCGGGATGCTGTAGGCCGCGCTCATGTCCAGAGCTCGACTGTTTCATACTATATATCGGCAAATAGTAAAGTTCCTATAGCTCTTGTATACCAGGGTAGGTAAGTGGGTGGGTGGGTGGAAGTGGAGGTGAGGGATATATATTGTAACTCGAGCAACATAACAAACACACGCCGTAGTCGTGTGTCGGTCAGTAGCATATATGTGCACAGGGAGAGAAAAAGAGCCTAAAGAAATCTTGCAAGTGCCTTTAGCTATGCGACTATACCTTCCGCATTTCCGTATATATTATCATGCTAGTATATAGGGAGAAACGAACTTTCCCTTTCGCTGGCTTACATTTTAATATATAATATTGATTTTGTTTCTTTAGACTATGTATGGTATATATTTCTATGGGTATACTCTAATGGGGATCAATTGATTGAGTTAAAATAAGGGGTTTGTAAGACTATGGGTTAAAGGGGTGAATGAAATATTTTGGTGTTTGAAAAATTGATTGATCGAAAGAGAGGAGAGCTTGCAAGAGGTGAATGACTACGGATAAGCTTCAACTGATCTTTGACTTTTTTTTTCTTTTTTTAAAATTAAAGATAATTTATAAAAATATTTTATACATTTTAATAAATTCATTTTTAATTAATATTTGATGAAATGTGAATCATATAACTGTGAATCAAGAGATGTAATAAATAGATAATAAAATATATTCTTGAATTATCTTTATTTTATAAATATATAATATATTTTACATATCTTATAAAAACTAGGGAACTTATATGCTATTAAGATACGTTTACGTACAATTAAAAAAATTTTCATTTCTCATTCTCTTTCAAATATCGTTTCAAAAGCACTTCATCATACGTATATATTTTCGAAAAAATTACTCGTATTTAAAAAAAAGAAGGGAAAAAAAAGAAACGAGACAAACGATCGACTTTGACAATATGACAAAACGTACTACAAAATGACAACTTCAATATTCGATTTTCATAGACTCACTCTTTTATTTTCTTTTAATCGACAATCCCAAAAAAAGAAAAAATTAAATATACGCTTAAACATCGTAAAATGGTCTTACGAAGAGTCGCGTTAGTTTTAAATTTATCACTTTTCAATGCACATCACCATAAAAACAACCATATACACAGATCGTTGCGTAAAAGCTTTGTGGTTTACAAACACATGCCTCTCTCTCTCACTCTATTCATTATTACATTAACCGTATAGGGCGTGCGAATTATTAACGGTACAATAAACGTGTAGGAAAAGATAAAAATAAAAGCAAAAAAATCATCATGTGATATTTAAACAAAATCATAATCTATTTTTATTCATTTATTATTTTTTTTTAATATTTTTTTTTTATGTTTTCATTTGATTTTCTTATTTTTATAAAAAAATTTTAAGTATGTATTTTTTTTTTATTACATATTTAATTATATTTACCACCAAAAACTATATACTGCTTCCGTTGATCATCGCTAATTACAAAAAAAGAGGTCACTATATTTTTTTTTTTTTTTTTTAAGTAAATTAAATAATTAAATGGTCTATTAATGTATAATACATAACATAGTAACTCTCGCAGAAGTAATAACAAAAATAAAAATAAAAACACGTTATTACAATTGCGTTTAACATTACTGTCGGGATTTGTTACCCCAACTTTCGTCTGTATCGTCATCATCTCCGGTATCATAAGTCGGGCTAGATGGATAATTACTGGGTACTTGAGGCGAGTAAGCTGGACTCGTTGGTGAGTAGCTTGGACTCGTAGGTGAGTATGAAGGCGAGGTCGGAGAGTAGCTGTGACTGGTTGGCGAGTACGTAGGACTCGTTGGTGAGTATTTGGTGCTAGTAGGCGAGTACGTGGGACTTGTGGGCGAATAGTTGGGACTGCTTGGTGAGTACTTGGTGCTGCCACCGCTGTGTTGAGGTGACGAGGGAGAGTATGAGGGTGAAGTTGGTGAGTACGTGGGACTGGTTGGCGAATATGTGGGAGATGCGGGTGTATATTGGGGCGAGGTGCCCGCGAATGAGGGTGAGGTAGGCGAATACGAAGGTGAAGTCGGCGAGTACTTGGGCGACGATGGTGAGTACGAAGGTGAAGCCGGTGAGTACTGAGGCGACGAGGGTGAGTAGGAAGGTGAAGTCGGCGAATACGATGGTGACGCCGGCGTGTAACTCGGCGACGTCGGCGAGTAGCTAGGTGACGTGGGAGAATAGCTGGGCGACGTCGGTGAGTAGCTGGGACTCGTTGGCGAGTAGCTTGGCGACGTCGGCGAATAACTCGGCGACGTAGGCGAGTAGCTTGGACTCGTGGGCGAATAACTTGGTGATGTTGGTGAATAGCTAGGCGACGTCGGTGAATAGCTTGGACTCGTTGGAGAATAACTGGGCGACGTCGGTGAGTAGCTTGGACTTGTGGGCGAATAACTCGGCGAGGTTGGAGAATAACTTGGTGACGTTGGCGAGTAACTGGGACTCGTGGGAGAATAGCTTGGACTTGTTGGAGAGTAGCTTGGACTGGTCGGTGAATAGTTTGGACTAGTAGGCGAATAAGTAGGACTCGTGGGCGAGTAATTCGGACTTGAGGGTGTCATACTCGGCGATGCGGGCAGATAAGCCGGACTGGTTGGTGAGTAGCTGGGTGAAGCACCTCCGGCCGGTGACATTGGATAAGGACTCATGCTCGGGCCTGGACTGCCTGGACTGCCAGGCTGTGGCGAGTAAGCCGAGTAGGCCGGTGACAGTCCTGAAGCGTCAGACTGTCCAGATGGCGAGAAGCAGGCACCTCCAGGAGTCATACCGCTGCCGATGCTTGGTGACATACCAGCCGATCCATAACCAGGTGTAGAGCCCAACCATGGTGTCATTTGTGGGCTCATGCTCGGTGTGCTTACGTTGCCAAAGAACATTCCCGTACCACCCATGATGTTGGCTCCAGCAGCCATAGGAATCTCGATACCCTGCTTACATTTCTCAGCATCGAGAAGCAAATCAAAGCAACCAGTTCCAATACGTGGCAATTGACCCATGATAATATTTTCAGAGACTCCGCGCATAGGGTCGACCTCGGCATGCGATGCTGCATCCAACAGCACATCGACCGTTTCTTCGAAAGAGCATCTCATCAATGCTCCAGTATCCTGTCTGTTGATACCGTGACGCGTGATAGCCATAAGATGACCCTTGGCTGTCATAACGTCGCAAAGCAAGGCCAAGTGTCGATAGTTTACGTACAGACCGTAGAACTGCAGTACAGCGTTCATTTCTTTTTCCACAGATTTACGCACGGCTTCGATACCGAGTACTTGGAAAATTTCACAAATGTCGTTGGAGAACGTCCTTACGGGATCTACATCACGTTCGCTTAGTACTTTCATAAGACTAGTACCGTCAGTTTCCAGTAACCATTCAGCAATGGCTTTAAATTCGCCAGTATCTGTAATTACGATTCGTTTCTTGGAGTCATTCTGTGGTAAATGCATGTACACTTTGCTAATGGCTTCGATTCCCTGTAGCGTCATGTCACTCAACATGTTTGCCTCAATGCATCGCAGGAACATATCGTCTTCCATTTTATCCACGGATTCCTCAACGTCACCTTGATCCGTAAATTTATTGTCCTCGCTGTTCATGATTCGAATACGCAATACTAACTTTTCAGCGTTATCGTCGTTGAATATACAGTTGAGATCATCTCCAAAGCCAGCATTGATTTTTTCGGCAATTTGTTCCATGGTTAATTTTTTATCTGTCATACGTTTACGATCAAGTTCGATACGAAGTAACCATGGTGAAATCTTGGTTGGATCAAAGTCCGGCATTTCGTAGTATACATTGACGAATTCTTGATCCTCTGAGATAACTGTATTTTGTGGATCTGGATCGTAATAAATAGCAGTATTAGCCGTGACTTTCTTGAGAGTCGTGTGCTCGAGTCGACAAAGTACATTCTTAGCTTTTTCAGCATCTCTGGCTGCTGCACCAGTCAAGAAGACCGTGAGTGACGGAGCTTTTGGCTTTTTACTGATGTTAATGATTTCCTTTAGCCTGGGCACACCCAGAGTTACGTTCTTGGATGATACACCAGCAAAATGGAAAGTGTTTAGGGTCATCTGTGTAGCTGGTTCTCCAAGTGACTGCGCAGCTAAGGCACCAACCATCTCGCCAGGTGAGCACTGAGCTTGCTGGAATCGCGTTTCAATTTCTCCGATAAGCCACTCAAATGCTTCGCTTGATAACCTAAATTCTTCGGATACGCATTTGGTACACAAAGTCGAGCGTACAAGACACTGGAATAAAAGTGTTGCGTTTTCGTTAGCCTGTTTACTGAGACGATCCTCACCGGCTACGATAACACATTTTTCTAAAAGATCTTTAACGCCTTGAATAACCCTAATCGGACTGAGATCTGTAGGAGCGCGCTTGTTAATATGGAAAATCTTTTGTACGTTCCAGATCATACGTTGCAAATTGCATGGTAATACTACTTTGGACTCGCCACTTGGGAAGATTTCTCGAAGAGCTGCTCTGTCTTTGTTTAATTGTTCCCACTCACGTTCTATAAAAATATAAAAAATGTTTGTTAAATAAATTTAATATTAATTACAAAAAAGAAGCAAGAAAGAAATATTTACCCAATTCTGAAATAACTTCACCGGATCCCATCATTTCACGGACAATATCTTCATTAAATATACGCCTGAGATATCTTTCGTTGCTTGGATCAAATTTGAATTTTTTCTCAAAGGCTTTGTTGCTGAGCTTGATAGTCGGCAGATTCTGGAATTCGACAGTCTCTCCACACAAGCCGTCTTCACCGTAACGCAACTGAATGAGTTGACCTACGGAATTTCTTACGGTGCCATCATAATGCACCATAACGGACTCCATAGCCTTTATAAGACGACGTTGGATATAACCAGTCTCGGCAGTTTTTACAGCAGTATCGATAAGACCCTCACGACCTCCCATAGCGTGGAAATAAAACTCAGAGGGTGTAAGACCGGCAAGATAAGAATTTTCTACGAAGCCACGAGACTCAGGACCGTAATCGTCCTTGATGAAATGAGGCAGAGTACGTTTACGGAAACCAAAGGGTATACGCTTACCCTCTACGTTTTGCTGCCCTACACAAGCAATAACCTGAGAAATGTTAATGTTGGAACCTTTTGAACCTGTAAATTAATTGTAATATAATTAGATATGATTTATAACACCGATTTTCGCATGAAGACAAATCAGATAAAATGACTAACCTGAAACGACCATAGCCTTTAAATTATTGTACTCAGTCAATGATTTCTTAGCAGAACCTCCAGTTTTATCACGAGCGTCGTTCAAAATTCTGTTTACTTGATTCTCAAAGGTCTGCCTCAACGTATTACCGGGTGTTGGCTCCAGCTCCATATTGTGAGCCTTCTGAATGACCTCTATTACATCCTCTTTGGCTTTTTTAATGGCTTTCTGAATTTCTGTGTAGGTCTGAGGATCGGCAATGGTATCTCCAATACCAATCGAGTGACCCTCGAGCAGCAACCAATTGTTAATCACTGTCTGAATGTTTCCGTAGAAACGGCCACAAACCTCGTGTCCAAGTTCAAGCATACAAATATGGAGCAGAGAACCTGCCGATGTACCTAGGGTCTTTTTACAGAGAATACCCATAATGAGCTCGCCGTGCTCGACCATGACTTTCGTGTCTCCAGGAGAGATCCATTTGTAGGGTCCTTCATCTTCATCGTCAGGATGTGTGCTGTGTGTACGTATCATGTTTACGTTGCCAGGAATGATCAAAGAGAATATTTGCTTTCCTGTCCACAAAGGCTTTGGCTTTAAAATACACGGCTGGGGCATTTTACCATCCCAGCTTGGCAAGAACATAAGAATATTCATCATTTGTTCTTTCTCAATAAATACATCTCGTTTTGTCATTTTTCGAACGGCTGTAAGCGTGTCCTGCACGATACCTGTAATTACAAAATAAGATTACATGATTTAAAATAAAAATCACGATTATTAATTAAAGTAACTAAAACACAACATACCCATAACAGGTTTGTTGGCCTGTGGCGTAATAATTTGTCGTGGAGTTACGTGAATGTTTTCGACCTCAGCACGAGTCTCCATTGATTGAGGCACGTGTAAATTCATCTCATCACCATCAAAATCGGCGTTGTAAGGTGAGGTGCAACTCAAATTCATACGGAATGTACTCCAAGGTAATACCTTGACTCTGTGACCCATCATACTCATTTTATGTAGTGTAGGCTGTAAATCCAATTATATATATTAATTTTTTTTTTTTTTTAATATTTTTATGTACAACTGTAATGTCACAGAAGAGTAAACCCACCTGTCGATTGAAAATAACTAAATCTCCATCTCTAATGTGTCTTTCGACTTTGTAACCACACTGCAAGTGCAGATCAGAAGGTTTTGGATGAAACCTCAAGTCAATACGATCCCCATTGTCGCGAATAATGTATTTGGCACCAGGATATCTAGTGTTACCACGACGTACAAGTTCTTGCATTTTATCAATATTAAAAGGCGTGACGATTTCGGGGAAAGTCAAATTTTGAGCAATACTGCGAGGCACACCAACTTGGTCGATCCGCAAATTGGGATCTGGTGTAATTACGGTACGCGCCGAAAAATCGACACGCTTACCCATAAGGTTACCACGAATTCGGCCTTCTTTTCCCTTTAGACGAGCTTTGATAGCCTTAAGCGGCTTTCCGGATTTTTGCATAGCCTTAGGCATACCAGGCATATCATTGTCAACAAGAGTAGCTACATGAAACTGTAACATCTTGATGTTTTCACTGACGACGTGGGCCGCAGCACCGCTTTGTTCGTTACTTAGTAGTTCGTTATTAGATTTAATAATGTCTGAGAGCTTGTGCGTCAAGTCATCTTGATTTTTAGCTGAGCCGTACATGACAACAGCAGGTCGCACAGCCAGTGGTGGCACAGGCAGCACAGTTATGATCATCCAGTCAGGACGTGCAAATTTGGGATCCATTCCAAGAATGAAAGATTCCTCATCTGTAATGTATTTAAGGATCTCCCAGGCACGTTCAGCTGTTAGCCACATCTTTTTTTCCTGAGTATCTTCGTTTACGTTTTTCCACTCGGCTGTAACGTCGAGACCTGAACGTTTGAGATTAGGCTGGTAACGACCACAGCCACCATGACCTGGCTTTTTGTTTGGATCAGGTTCCTGACCATCTTTTGTAATATCCATTTCATCACCACCTTCACAAATGTTCTTACTTTTGCAAAGATCGTAGACAAAAGTTAGACGTTTTCGTGGCTGACCTTTGGTTTTCATGACAATTTCTTTTATTTTTGGATTATGCTGTAACAAAAATTACATGTAATATAATTATTAAATTTAATTTCTTTTAGTGAAATGTTTTATAAAATAATTTTACTTACAGGACTAACTAATAACTTGGAACAAAAGAAGCAAACACATCTAAGAATCTTAATAGTTTTTGTGATGAATCCACAGTGGAAAACTGGTTTTGCTAAATCAATATGGCCAAAATGTCCAGGACATTCTGTCATATTTCCAGCGCAGGTCTGACAACGAGAGTTTCTGTCAATAACACCTTGCCTGGGATCCATAAGACCACCAAGTTTTGGGCGACCACCTTCCATAGTTTCTGCAAAGCGGATGCCACCTTCTGTGACTGACATCCGACGCTAAAAAAAATTAATTTCCAAAATACAATTTAAAATCTCTTTATTTTGATGTTGAAAAATATAAAAGATAAACATTGTATTTTTATAGTGGTTTTTTATGAAATTATAAAATGTATTCTTGTTATAACTTTGTTTGTTTTTTTCTTATTGAAATTGTTTAAAAAGAGCATAAATATAAAATAATATTATGATTTAAAAAAAGCAAGTTTATTTGAGTTACATAAGAGATATTTAAAACATTCATATAAATATTCAATATTAAAAATAATTTTAATTTTGTGCATTTCAAATAAACTTTGAACATGAAAGTTTTAGATGTGTTATTTTATATATCTAATAATTATTTATAAAAATTATTAAAACAAGTTTTTGTTTTTTAATCTTAGCACAATAAATATTAGTTTTTGGTTACGTATGAAATAATTGTTCTGTATAAAATAAAATAAACGCCTCGCAAAATAATTTTCAAAATTTAAATCAAAATACAATTACAGTAAAAATTTGTTTAAATAAAAAAGAGCAATTAATTTGCAGTATTAAAGTGAGCAAAATCTTAGTCATTAACATTGTATTAATTTCATCCAAAAAAACTAAATTAAATCAACATCTATTTCCAAAGCAACTAATCAGCATACCTGATAAGAATTCAATAATTATAAAAAGTTTATCGCATATTTGGAAAAAAAAATCATAATCGAAAGAAGCAGACTATTGAAACAAGCAATAAAGTTTGCTCTTAGAAAACAATTTTCTACCAAGGCATGCCTGCAGCTGGCGCAGGCGGTAGGACGGCCTAACGTCATAGCACGTAAGATCATACACATCTTTAAACCCCATAAATAAATATAAATTCCAGCTGAAAATTATCACCTGATTTCACAATCAAAAAATCCCTCAAAATAATACAAACAAACATAACAACTCGGAGCGGAAACGCATTTCAAGTACGAGTCTCAACGAGGGGGGGAAGGTTGGGATTACGCGAGGCCATTAGCAATCGCATGTCTCCGAGCACGTAAGGTAGACCCGTCACAAGTAAAACAATAATCTCTCGTTCACTATCCGATTACGAAGTTGAGTGATAAAACTCACGATCTCATCGGGTGAGAGAATGCCAAATTGGACCCTCTTCACCGTCCTTAGCGGCGCCTTCGAGTCCGACGTGGCCATCTTGATGGAGCGTCGAGGAGCCTTCTGAGCAGCGGCAGTCCTTCTGCGCCGCGCCACTCACTGTCCGCCCGCCCCGGCGCTGCTCAGCTGCTTCATCCAGCAGGTCTAGACTTGGCGATTCTGGCGCCATCTTTTTCGTGTTTTGTGACGCCATTGACGTCAGTGTCCATCTTGGATGTCAGTTTAACGAAATTATTGACGAGTATCGACGTGATTTTCTGTTGTGTGACGGTTATTTTTATTTTTTGATTTTTCGCGCTATTGTGTAGTTAGCGTTGTCGTCGGATAAAGTGATTGGTTATGGATTATTGTTTGGGCCAATGGTAAAAGAAGATGTAAACGAGGGAAAAAAAGTCGTTTATTCAGTTATGTTTTTAGTGCAGTATAGTGTCATTTAATTTGTTAGCAAAGATTTAATATAATTTTTACAAAGTTAAGTAAATGCTTATATAAGAATTTGAATAACAGTGATAATAATAGTGTAATGATAATATGTGTTTACGTGTAAATGTATTGTAAATGTAACAATAATGTTACAGAGAACACCACATTAATTGATAGTGTATACAAAATTGAAAAAAGCTTATAAAGTAATCATTTATTCTATTGTGATTTCATTTTCTCACAATAACCGGTGTTTTTACTAAATTGTGTTCTGCTTTATAATCGATAAATTTTTTATAAACACAAATAATGTCTGGCCGGATAACCTCAATTTTATTCGAACAACCAAGTCCAATAGTTATGAGTTTGTTATAAATTCCACTATTTTCATCACCAGCAAGTTTATCCCTCAAAAAAGGTAAGCCAAATTCAAAATTTTTCCAAATTATATCTTTTAAAAATTTATTATTATAGCGGGATTCGTCATAAGCTGATAAACCAGTTGCGATTTCAAATAAAATTATACCGTAAGCGTAAGAATCTAATTTTGATGATGATTTATATTGTTTTAATACGTATTCATGAGGTCTGTATGGATTGATATATTCTGGTTTACACATCTAAAACAATTTTAAGAAAAAAATATAATTCATTCAAACAGATTTTAATCGATTGATATTAAAAATTATTATGAATTTAATGTTAAAAACTTACTTTTGGATGTTCGTCAAAATTTATTCGTACTGACGTAAAATTACTAATTTTTGGTTGATGTTTGTTGTCCAACAAAATACTTTGACTTGTTAAATTTCCATGAACTATTGGCTCAGGTTTAAGTGTATGAAGATAATGTAAGCCTTGAATTATACCTTTAGCAATTTTATGTCTTGCATTCCAATTTAGGGGATTTTCACGACTTTTATTTGGCAATAAACTTTCACGAAGTGAACCATACTTCGTGTATTCATAAATTAAAAAAGGAGCTTCGCCGTCTTCGCTGAAGGATAATAATTTGATGATACTGTCGTGCGATAGCTTGATTAATACATCGGCCTCTTTACGTGTTAGTTCGAATAGGCTATCGTTTGATATGCTAAAATCTGATTTTTCGTGATTCGTAACTCCAGTTTTGTATTTTTTAACAGCTACTTCGTAATTGTTTAAATTTCCTGTTGGTTGATGTAAAAAAATAATTAATTAATTTTTATTTTAATAAAACTTCGGTTTAAATTTGAACATGATTTATACATTACCCTTGAAAGTATGGGCGAATTTCCCTTCGCCTACTAGACACTGTTTCGCATAGTTATCTGTCATTGCTTTCATTTCTGTATGTGAATATTCAGGTAGAGAAATTAAAGAATCTTCAAACATAGCTATAAAAAGTCAAATAATTAATTTTTTTCAATTTTTACTATATTTTCTATTGAAAATTATTCAATTGAATGTGTAAAAATTAATATCTAACTAATAAGCGCAGAAAATATATTATGTATAAATATTTATGACTTACCAACATGCACGCATTTTGGTCGTATGAAATTCATTTTTAAAAATGTTTTTTGTTAAACTAATGTTTCTCAATAAAATTTGAAATCAAAATATATCCATTTTAACGTCTTTACTAATATTATCACAGAGATGCATTTGCATTAAAATCTATTGGTCGTCAGGAATACATTTTTAAGTATCACTATTACTACTACTAGCTATTTTGATTACAATAAATTTGACTTTTTCTTTTTATTAATATTTTTCTAATTCTAATATGTAAAAACTTGAAATGTATATTCTTGTCTCTTGAGTTATACCAGACATTTGGTTTACAGACGCTTACCAGCACATCGAAAGGTCTTTTGGCAACTATTTCCAGTTTGTACTTATACGAATACTTTCCCTGAAGGGATATTGACTTTTGATGTCCTCAGGTATCCCAAAAACCTTAGATTTTATTGCAGTTTTGAGGTTTAAGAGAGGGGGAAACTTAAAATGAATGACTTTTACACAAGGTTATTTCTATAAAATTTATTTATCCCTTTCGTATGTAAAAAAATTAAATACACAGCAATCACATAAAAAATTATTCTGTTATTTAAACTAGGAATTAATTTTTTTCTCACTATTAATCAATCAAAAATCAATTTGATTTAACACAGCAAAAACATTTTTTCCAGTCTCCTTGAAAACATCGTCGAATTTTTCAATCGAATCAAATTGATCAAACATTTTAGCAACAGAAGTCATATCATGACGAAGTGTTACAATATTGTTAGTACAACATTTTCCAATATTAATTAACAAATTAAATATCTCATAATTATCTTCTCCTGCTTGCGTATCTTTTAAAGAATACAATCGATAATCAATATTACTCCATACGAAATCTCTTAGAAGCTTATCAACAGGCCTTGATTTATCGTAAGCTAATAATCCAGTTGCTAATTCAAATAAAACAATACCATAAGCGTAAGAATCAACTTTCGTTGATAAATTATTACCATAAATGTATTCATTTGGCATATAAGATTGAGTACCACGTGGTTTGCTTACCTATAAAAGAAAAAAGAAAAAATTAAAACAATTTTCTTTATAAAATTGATAAAACTTTTATATAATACACTCCATCATAAAATACACGCTTACTTTAAGCAATTGTTTCTTGAATCCAATTCTCGACAAGCCAAAATCACTAATTTTAGCTTCTAATTTACAATCCAACAATATATTTGCACTTTTAATATCCCCATGAATAATGGCTTGTCCATGAAGCGTATGCAGGTAAAGCAATCCTTGACCTACACCTTTTGCTATTTTGTAACGCTCCGACCAACTCAAAGCTTTTCTTCTATTGTCCTTCAAAAGTAAACGATCTTTGACCGAGCCATTAATCATCAGTGGATAGACGAGACATGACATTTTCTCTTCTATACTAAAAGCTAAAAGTCTTATGATGTTTTTGTGAGATACCGATTTTAGTATGTTGATTTCGTTGAGCAGCTGTGTTAGAGGTCCGTAATTTGAAACACTTGGATCGTTTACATTTTCAAAATTAATTATCTTTATTCTTTTTACGGCGATTTTAGTTTTATTTAGGGTTCCTGCATAAATGAAAAAATTTTTTTAAAAAACTTACAAAAGTTATTGCATATTGTGATAGTAATTTTAAAAGATTCATACCTTTGTAAACGATTGAAAAACCTCCAAAACCCAATATATTATGATTACTCCAATTATTCGTTGCTAATTTTAATTGTTTGTATGTAATACAAGGTATTTTATCCAGTAATTCTGCAGATGTCATATTTAAAATCTTCAAATTCAATTTAAAAAATATTTTTAATAATTTAAACAAGTTATATCACAATTTTTTTTTCTTATACTTTCCAAATACGCCTAGATGCATTTAGTTTGAAAATTTCTTGCTTACTGACGATTATGTATGAAACGCAGCTCTATTTATAAACTGTCCAGTGAACCTGAAACTATAGAATTTTTACAATGAGACGTTTGAACTAAAATTTTGCGCTTTTATTATATTGCTTTTCTATTCAGCAAAAATGACTTACAACTTGTGGACTAGCTTACTCAGGTATAAAGTTTTGTATAGCTATGTTTTTCTTCGAGTATGAAAATATGTATACCTATATATATATTTCAAGTATATTTTATTTATAAAATTGTTCATTGCTTAAAATTTGTCGCTGACTCAGTAAATGCATTTGACCTACTTTGTAATTATGTAGGCGTTACAAATTTTAATTTATAATTTATAGTTAACACAGTTTTCGTATTATAAATAATTATAAGAATATTTAGATACATATGTTTATTATGTGCTTGATATATTAATGATGCACCTAAATTGTTTTTTAAATGAAGAAAAAAAATTTTCAATTTCGTGTTTTTGCTTTTAGTTTGAAAGAGATATCAGTGACTTTATAATTTTTACCTTTAAATTTCAATAATATAAAATCTCATATTTTTCTTTTCTACCTGAGTTACTTGATTTTGTTACCTGAATAGCACAAATGTAAAATAAGATACAAGCGTGTGAATTTTAATTATGCTTTTTGTAACTTTGATAGACTCCTCATAGCAGTAAAATAAATAGATTTATAAGTATTACAATTTTTTTTAATTATATATCAAATTATTTTCAAAAAATATAATGTATTTAAATCGTAATTTGAACGAATTTTAAAATCTAATAAACTTATTAATATTAAATAAAAAAAAAAAAACAATGTAAAATTATTAATAATTTTTCAAAAATTATTTATTTCATAAATACGAGTTAATTCAATCTAACAATAAAATAATGAAACTAGTTCAAATCATGAAGGGTATGAAATAAACAAAAGTCAACACAATTAACGATAATAAATAATCTGTATTATTTTAATTACAAAAATTAACATAAAAACATTACAGTATATGCAATATGTACATGTACATCATATCACCATATCAATAAAAATAAAAGGAAAAAAAAACAGACAATCGAGGTCACAGGAATTTTTTTTAACAATATATCCGCATCTAAAGTAATAAATAAAGGGTTGTAAATTTGAGCAAGGGATGAAAAACGTCGAAGTTGTGTATATAAGTAGGCAGGCCAAATTACTTTCCGAGCAAAATTTTGCGCGAAGCACCCATATTTTGTCCAGCTTGAGTTGCTCCTTTGTTGGAACCGGCTTGTAGACCAATTACCGTCTGTCCAGCTTTCAATTGTTCCTCTGTGAAATCACGTTTGTGTTCATCGGAAGGTTTGGGGCCTAGGTATGGTCCCTTCCAGTCTGCGTGTCTGTAAGTCTGCAAATAAATGTGACATGTTTTATAAATATAAATTTTTTTAATTATGTATATATAAAAAAAATTCTAAGTAATTATATAAATTTTTTATATTAATTTTAAATAAATAAAAAATTTACCTCACGACCAAGTGCGAATAGGGTAGTAATAACCTGTCCAATATCTTTTTTCTCCCATAATTCAACTGTTTGAAATACATCGATGTCCGGCACGCCGTAATTTTTCAAGGCGTTCTGGAATCTATTTTTGAGACGACAAAAGAACCGTGTGAAATGTGCGTCAAGGTAGAGGGTGGACTGGTGGTTAGAGGGGGGTTAGAGGTGGTGTAAGAGGGGGATGTTACTCTTTTATTTATACCGTGTTTTTAAATGAAGCGAAAGAAAATATTTGACTGTGCCAAAATTATGAAATTTTCGTGTTTACTCCACTTTTCTCAGAATATTTACCATGACAAAGCGGTTGAAATACATTTTTATCTTTTTTTTTTTTTGTTGCATAAGGTGTTCTTGAATTTTATTTGAAAAATTTTTTGAGTTTTAATTTATGATCTGAGAAAAAGAATTTTTTTGTGGTTTTATAAAATTAAAAATTTGTTGATATTGTGTTACACGAGTAAATTGTTTTTTTGTTATTAACAATTTTCGTAAAAGTTTTTTGGCAAGTAAACAAATGTGCTTTTGAAATAAACAGATTTTATTGCCATGAAAATGAGTCAGATTGTTGAAAGTTAAAAACGTTTATATACTCTGATATACACATTAAACTAATGTTCAAATTAATTTTAATGCCAAAACGATGTTCTTCTTTTAGCTCATGTCATTTTGAAATAAAAAACTTAATTAACAAAATAAAAAAAAATCTTAATCAATTCTACTTTTATTAAATATAAATTGTGTATTTTAAAATCAAAAATTTGAAGTTAAAAATAGCCATCTCTTTCCAAAATAAATATTAGATCAATCAAGAAAAAAAAAGAAAGTTTTCTCCAAAATTTAAAATTTGATACTCTCTTAAAAATATTATCCATACATAATAAATTACAATTAATATACTAACTTGTTGATGTTCTCCATCATTTTGAATTCTCCACCTGAAGTATTAACTTTTCCAATACATCCTGGCTGAATTTTGTTCATCAGTTCACAGAGAACCTGACCGTCCTTAAGAAAATCTTCAAAGGGAGAAGTAAACTTCCTGCCAATGATTGATTCGATCCATTCCTGAGCTTCTTTCTCTTGTTGGGGATCTCGCTTAGCGGCAATCTACGATACACAATATTAACTATTAGAGACTTGTAAATATCGTCTTTTTTCTTTTATCTTATTATTCATAGAAAAAATTTAAAAACTAAATTTATGTTAAAAAAAAAATTGATTTATAAATATAAAAAAGACAAATTGAAATCTTCTCTAAAATTCGTATCCTATACTTCCTAAATTAAATAAACTTCTCGCGAATACAACTTCCAAAAATATTCAAATCATTATAGACACACATTTTTATTTAAAATATTTCACTCGCGTTACATTATATCAATACCTTAGCGCGAACTTGACGTTCAAGTGCCATGGTTTATTATTTTGATTTTTTTTTGTTTGCTGCGTTTAATTCAGCTTTCAAAATAATAATGAGTGGGCGCGGTTAGTCGCAGCTAGCTTTATACGATCGGTCGTGCTCCGAAAAATGTTCCAGTCCCCCCTACTTACTTAACTTACTTGCTTACTATAACTACTACCCTCTCTTTTTTCTCAACTATATACGATGTGATGCTAATATTAGGCGAACACAACTATACGTGAAACGCGGACCTTGCGCGAAATAGTTCGTGTCGTTTTTGTGTATATAGGTATATTAGATGCGACCTGATATTGCCAGACTCATCTTCACACTTGACATTGATTGTTGTAATCCAAGAGCTTTATCTACTAGTGGGAATTTAGGGTGAAAGTTTTAGGATAAAAAGGATAATATATCGATTATGCATAGTTGTAAGATTTCTTTTTTGTAATTTAATAAAAGAAAGTTAATTGCATTATTTTATATTTTAAAATATTTATAGAATTTTAAAATAATTTTCATTACATAAAAGCGTTTGTAGTTTATATTTTTTTTTTTTTTTGTAAATTTTTGAAAGATAAATAAATAGCAAAATTGATTTATTTGAACAATACTTAGTATTTACAGATTGAGCAAGTTTAAATTTAAAATTTTAGATAAGCGTTAATATAATTATCACATTAATTTTATATAAAAAATAATACAAAATAAATAGAACAATGTCATGTAAAAAATAAATTTTGAATATATTTTTTAAAAATATTCTAACTTTTGCTAATTATTTGCAAATATAATAGTACTCATATTGAACACCAAGTAGAAAGATCCGAAAAAGGTCGGACGGCTTATAGCTGAAATTCAGGACTGCCAGTCAAGCATTTTATGCATTTCAGTGTTAATTTAATATTATGATTGAACATTATTTTTCGTGGATATACACAGCTCTATTTCTGAGTCAAGTTTAAATATACACTTGCTTGCAGAAAATTTACAAATTAGTTGCGCGACTAGAGAGATTGTCTTTGTCAACTTTTAAAACTATCTCTCTCTTACCTTATATATTTCTCGCTTGTGTGAATATATGTATGTATCTCATTTACTTGGATGTCGGACACACGACGACGTGAAAATTTTTCTTGGGAGATGATTTTTTGAACCATCTAAATAAGATGTTCAATCTGGCTTTTTACACAAAAAGTCAAATTTTATTTTTGGATAATTATCTTTCTTTTGGTACACTTGTTAAATTATACGATAGGCTGCGACAAACTCTTTTTTGAAGAGTTAATTTTGTAAAAATAAAAATTTTGCTTAGTCAACTATTTGTGAGGAAAGTCATTACGTTATTAATAGTAAAGTCGTTAACATTGTCATAAAATTGACTAGAATATGACTTTATGCTCATATGTAATCACTGCAAGTATATAAGTATGCATCGCACACTAAATTTATGCTATTCAATATTCTATTTATTTTCTACGCATTTATTTTATTAGAACATAGAAAATTGATAATTGTGCTATTACACAATTATAATTTTTAATCATTTTATTATTTAAAAAATCACAAAATTAACAATTGTTTGAACACTTGTTTTATTAATTATTAAATTAAATAAATGTAATTTGTATTCGTGTATATACTAATTTTTGAAAATTTTGAATTGGAACATGAAATTTCAGCAACATTTACACACGTGCAGATAGACGACCTTGGCTTTGTTGAGTTTTCTGTTTCTTACGAGCAATATCTGTTAAACTTTTAATTGTAGAATTTTTGAAAATTACGAAAAAAAACATTTATTTTTGCACATTGTTTGCTTTACGGTATATTAACAAACATATTTTTAATTTTTTTAAATTAATTTTTTAAATTAATAAAATTGTTTAATTCTATAAAATATTTGTGTGACAACTTGAAAGTTGTGTATCAATTAAAGTCTAAAAATATATAGTTTATTTTTAATCATATTTTACTTTTGTAAAAAAAAATACAATTTCATTTGTAAAAATGTTATATTAATATCGAAATGAGAAAAAGACATTCTATTATAAATGATTTTCAATATTGTAAAACAAAGGGTTTTTTTTTTATAAATTCCATAAAACAAAAACAAATAAAAAAAGCTTTTATCTAATAATTTAATGTAGAATAATACTTTTCATCACACAATTAAATTGAGAAAAGTATAAAACATTTTTTAATAATTTATATACTTGAATAGTTTTCTGGGATAAATTTTTAAAATTTGCTTGTAATGAACTATGAGTATAAAAATGTAGAATTATCAGATACATATTATGATAAAGTAAAGGTAAATTAAAGTAATATAAATACAAAATTTGGTTTAAGGTTTTAGTGTAATAAAAACAAATTAATTTATGAAAATATATAAATTTATTGAAAAATTTTTTTATAGATATGATTGAATTTGTTTTGAAGTTTATTCTGTATCAATAGGGTATATTGTCACAATTTTTTATTTATACAAGCATTTTATTATTTTTTTTTGAAAGACATAAGATACTAACTTTTATGACTATAGTTTTAAAAACATTATGACTATTTTTACACAAATATAATACTAAAAAAAGTAATGTATAAAAATTTAACTGTTGCGTTTTTTTCATAGCATCATAGTAACAAATATATAAAAAATGAGTTGCATAAGTGGTTTAATTATATAGAGTGTCCTTAAAATTAACTATTCTTTTCTGGAACTTTAACAATTACACTTTTCACTTCTGTGTACGCTTGAATACCATACTCTCCAAGTTCTCTACCATGTCCAGACATTTTGAAACCACCAAAAGGTACTTGAGTTGCCAAGGCATTATAAGTGTTTACCCTAAAAAAAAAAATAATTATTATTTAAACATATGGAATTTGCAAAATTTATAAAATACATCGTCACTTACCAAACTGTGCCAGCTCGTAATCCTTGCACAACATAATTAGCCTTATCAATATCTTTTGTAAAAACTGCAGCTGCTAATCCATAATCAGTTTTATTGGCTCGATGAATTACTTCCTTAATATTATCAAATTTCAGAATTTGTTGTACAGGACCAAAGATCTGTAAGCAATAAATAGAATGATACATCAATTTGAAAAAAGATTTTCTTGAAATAAATTACCTCTTCAGTGGCTATTGTCATATCATCTTGAACATCTGCGAATACAGTTGGAGCAACAAAATATCCTTTTTCACCTAATCTGCAACCTCCTTCAACTAATTTAGCACCTTCAGATTTTCCAGAATCTATCATACTCAAAGTCTTCTTCATTTGTGCTTCATCAATCTAGAAATTAATAAAAATAATTATTTATAGATGAATATTACAATTACAGTAAAAAAGAAAAAAATTTACTTGTGGCCCATGCTCCACTTTCAAATCAAATGGATCTCCAACTGTCCTAGCTTTAGCTCTAGCAGCACTTCTTTCAACAAATTCATCGTAAATAGAACTTTCAACAAATGTTCTAGAACCAGCACAGCAACACTGGCCCTAAAATAAAATAAATTAAATATTTTGTAAATTTTAATAATTTACAAAATACTATACTGGTTTTAATGTCAAAAACCTAAATAAGTTCAATTGATAAGTAACATATCTGATTTGATTGAAATAATTAATATTAACTTGCCATATTGAAAAATAAACCAAAATGAGAAGTTTCTACTGCATGTTCCATGTCAGCATCTTTAAAAATGATATTGGGAGACTTTCCACCTAACTCCAGAGTTGTTCTTTTTAAATTACTCTTAGCAGCTCCTTCTTGAACAAGTTTACCAACTTCAGTTGATCCTGTAAAAGCTACTTTATCAACATTTGGATGATGAACCAAAGCAGCACCAGCATCTCCATACCCAGGTACCACATTAATTACTCCCGGAGGGAAACCTGCTTCTTTTGATAATTGTGCCAAGTATAATGCTGTAAGCGGAGTTTGCTCTGCTGGTTTTAATACAATACAATTTCCTAAAAAGTAAAAATTAAAAGATTTTATAAACTTTTCTCATATTTGATAATACTCATTTGTTATTAATTTTTTTTTCAACAAACATGATATATCAGTTATTACTGAAAATATACTTGTACGTTGAAAGAAAATTATCATGCTTGCAATGAATAAATTAAATACACCTGTAGCTAATGCTGGTCCTAATTTCCATGCTGCCATAAGCAATGGAAAATTCCATGGAATGATTTGTCCACAAACACCTACTGGTTCATGTCTCGTATAGGCAAAAAATTTACCATCCATAGGTATAACTTTTCCATGATTTTTATCAGCTAATCCTGCATAATATCTGAGTACAGAAATACTTGCTGGTACATCAAAACCATAAGACGCAGAGTATGGTTTGCCATTATCCAAAGTTTCAAGACTCTAAAAAATTTTTTAAAATTATAACTTATTATAAAATATAATTAATAAATAAAAAAATATATCTCACAGCAAGATAGCAGTGATCCCGTTCAATCAAATCAGCTAATCTGTTCAAAAGAACTCCTCTTTTGGAGGCATCCATTGTTCTCCATGGTGAGCCAAGCTGAAATGCTTTTCTAGCAGCTTCTACTGCTACATTAACGTCAGCAGCTGCTCCTTGTTGAACGCAAGCAATAACTTCCTCTTTTGATGGATTAAGAACTTCAAATGTTTTTTCTGACTTTGAGAGATGCCACTCATTGTCAATAAAAAGCTAAACAAATAATATATTCTTGATAAAAATTATTGTTTAAATGTTTGATTGATAATTTCTTTTATCATAATTTATATACTATCAAATTATTCTAAATTCATATTGATAACAATTTTATTTTATTCTTCTTTTATGTAATTGATAAAAAAATTATTAAATATTTGTTTCTAAATATTAAAAACTTTAATATTTTAATAATTATTGTAAAACTATAATTTAATACAAACTTTAATTGTTACTACAATTTCAAAATATAATTGATACGTAACCAATATAATTAAAGATTATTTAAGTTTTAATAAATAACAAGATAAATTATTCTTCTTGATGTATCATACTAAGTGTGTTGATTGATACATTTACAATCAGTCTTAAAAGCAGAACTTTATATAATAATCAATGCATTATTAATGCTATTTTTATATTTATCAAATAATAAACAATAACTTGAATTTTATCATTATATAAGATTAAAGATGCATTTATTCAATGCTCTTAGCAAATCTTACATAAAACAGTGCCACATCATATTTTTTAATCTCATACACTTGATAATAATTAGCATTAATTAGCTTAAATTAATTTCTTCAAAACTTCAAAATAACATACCAAAACAAACCTTTACAAATCTTAAAATATCACAATATAAATCTCAATTCTAAGTAAATCAAACCCTTAAATTATCGTTGAATATCAAATTAAAGACAATTAAATAAAAAAATACTTACGCCTGCATAAAGAACTGGCGGATTTGGATCGGGTGCCGGTACTGTTGCAGTAGCAAGTCCTCGTGTCGACGACGGTGCCAGCCGTTTACAAACTAGTCGCAGCATAATTTCAACGTTTGTCTGCTGTGTTTTGTTTACTTTTTACTTCCGTCCCTTTCTACTTGCCTTACCCTTTAAATTAATTTTCAAATTCAGCAGAATCGTTTTCTTTGCCAACGACAAATTGCTATACAAAAATGCAGTTTTTCTCTATAGCAGACTTGCACCTCGCAACTTATCGCAACACGAGATCTCAATTTACTCTCGTTTTTAATCCCCTCCTTCTGCAATCACGCTCGCTGCGCTAGCTATCTCTATCTCAGTTTCCTCTTCCCTTCCTCATACCCAACGCGATTTCAACTCACGCGGCTCAGGTTATATATTATGCCCGCGATATATGAAACTACTGATTCTTTTTTTACCTTTTGCTTCTTTTTATAGTAGATTGGATATGCACGTTTTCCAGCGTGAGATATATGATTCTTGATAATATATAGGTATATACGCAAATGTGAAACAAATACTTCAAGTTTGTATGTGTCGCGTATATGTGAATATAAGTTGGTTTCTAAGAATTGCAAGAACGTTGTTTTCCTTTTTTTTACGTTTAGTCAATTTTTCAAGGAAAGAAACTGTTTTAAGTTGTTAAAAAAAACGAATTGTTAATGATTATAGACTGTTATAATGACGCTTAATGATCGTTAACTTTTTTTTTTCAATAGATGTGACGTATGTGGTTGAACAATTATAAATTTTCCTGCTTCTTTAAGAAGGAAAACAAAAAAAGGTCAACAAAAAAATTTGTTATCTATCAATTAAAATTAGTGTAAAAAATTGAAACGCAGGGTAGAAAACTTATTTACCGACTGTCATTATTGTAATCAACAATTGATATTTCAGATAACTCGTTGTCATGTTTACACAAATTTAATTTTAATATCTGTATTAAATTATATTTTTGATATTTAAATATTTAGATAAATTGTATAAAAAAAATGACAGAAGAAAAGTTTTCAACTACTAAATATTTGATCGTATCTTTTTGAAACTCTATTGAGTGTATTTCGATAAATGACAATTGCCCACGGAAAAAGCTCAATTGACAGGTGCCAGGATTTGAACCCACAACATGTGGATTATTAAGCTGTAGCAAAGCCTATTGAGCTATTCCAAGCCGTAATATTAATGCTGGTATTATCATAACTAATAGTAATAAATTAATCCAAATTGTGAAACATTTTTGACTTTTTTTTTTAATAATGGTTTATTTTTGTTACATTTTTTAAATAACTAAAATGTTAAAAGTATATGTATATTCATCAGAGACAGTTTTTACATATCTGATTTAAAATTTAATAATTTTACATAAAATTTTTAAAAACTACATAATGATAAATGATATTTTATCAAGAAAAATATTTATTTATAAATTGGCCCAGTACCTACTTCTTTTTTTTTTTTTTCAACTTCAAACTTTTAAAAATAATCAACGTCTTCGTATCAACAATTGTACATAATATTGTTGATTTTCCATTAAAATATAATAGATACAGTCTATAAACTAAAAAAAATAAAAAAAATCATGTGTGCAAATTATCGTATTACTATAAACATTTTTTTAATACAACAATTTTTAACGTTTCTATACATTAAAAAAAAGTTTTATCAAAGCACCAAAAGTTCATCTATTATTTCTTCTTAATTAATATAAACACTTTACACAAACAATTAAGTTTATCCATCGGTAACTTTCTAATAAAGCTTACATTAATCTTTGAAAAGTTACTCCAACTATAAGTTTTGATTATAATCAATAACGACAACAACAACAACAAATGGCAACATAACATACAAACACAAATCAAACTCAATTATCCTTATATAATCATAAATATATTCTGTATTAAACGCCAGGGTGACGAAGTGCATACAGCTTTGTGTCTAGGACAGCGATACCTCCTTAAACATTCAGCAAACGAACGATCGCATTCGCAAAGCCTTTGAGCGCAGGATCCTGTACTGCCCCATTCGCCATGTTCAATAGCTAAAAAAATTAACAAATTTTATAATAATAATATTATACTTTTCCATAAATCTTCATTTTTATTTTATGTTTTTGACTTACCGCATATTGGTTTGTAGCCATGGTAGCACTTCCAGTAGTATGGTACAAAGTACTCAACGAACATTGGACAATCAGTTGCATCGTAACACCAATCGTGCATTTTGCAGCATCTTTTTTTTTAAAAAGAAATTAAAATATATAAATTTTAAGAATTATATATTTAATATCAATGGAATAAGAAAATTACTTTGAATCAAACTATATAAATATACATATATGTAAATTAATAAACGTTTGAAAGGTTGGTATATATGAAATATACGTAACGTACCGATCAATTCCATCCATAGGGTAACCAGATCCTAAAAAGCCACAGTAACAACCGTATCCTTTGTACGCTAAAGGATCGCAGCCTGTTGCGCATATTATCATATTGTACAAGTGCGTCACGCCTCGTTTCGATCTTCTGTGCTTTTTAGTCTTTGATCTGATGACATAGATTTTCACGAAATTAATATATGTATAGGTGGTAGATACGATAAAAATTTTTTATTTACTTTTACGTAATTATTGAAGTAAAGTTTTATAAATTAATATTTTACAATGTTTTTTAAAAAAACTGTAATTTAATAAATATAAATTTTTTCTTTTATTTTCAATGCAGGTAAACGCAAAATATCAACTAAAAGATGAAATTAAAAAAAAAAAAACTTACTTTTTTGCAATGGTTTCGTTCGCAAGGAAAATATTATCGTTGAAAGTATCATTCGTTTGAAGTTGCAGCATTGAAGAATTACTACGAAGATATCCGCTGTAAGCTACGTGGTAACCTTCGTCCTTGTAATTTTTCAATAATATATTATTTATTGGAATTTTTTTTACAGTATCGTTTTTTGGTCTCTTTACTTTCTCGGACTTCTCTGTTGAGTTTCCCTTTATATCAGATACTTCTTTACCTATACATTTAAAATAAAATTAAATACTTCTAAAATATATAAATCATAAATTATTTCATATTAAATCAATCACCATATATTTCTCTCAAAAATCTTCACATACATACACACACACTTTTCATCACAAACTAGCAGTAGAAATAAATTTTTTATTAAATTCAGGAAAATTGTATAATTTTCTAAAGATATAACGAGATTATATTCTCGACGTTATAATTCAGAGACGAGTAATTTCACTGTGAGATTGATAAAACTTTCACAAGCGCATATAGGTATACATATATGTATACGTATACGCTTTTGCATTGCTTTAAAAAAAAAAAAAAAACGCCATCTAGCTCGGGCATATAATATATTACGCATCCAAGCCGCGAAACCTGACTTATTCCGTAAATGCGGGATTCACTTTTTTCTCTTATAAATAAATGAATATATATTTATATATATCTCTCTTTTTCTCTAAATTTTTCCATCATGTAAATGCCATATTGCACAGCTGTTATATAATAAATTCACAGCATATTACAGGTATAAAAAAAGAAAATCCTACGTAAAAAGTGTTTTTAATCATTTGCAAATACTCGTAAACATCGATCTATCACCAATTGAAAATCCCAAGATACGCATCTTATTTAAAAATAAACGCGTCATTCAAGTACAAAATAACGTATATTAAATTTCCATTCACCCAAAACCCGGAAAAAAATTTTATGTTCTGATGAAAAAACAAATGCAAGTATATTATAGCTCCCATTCTTCTTTTCTTTTCTCATTGACGTAGGTGTGAACACAACTGAAAGAGAAAGGTTCTTCTTTTTTTATTTCTTTCTCTGAGGCCGCGTTTATCAATTCACAGCTCGACAAGTTGTACGTCTCTTTACTTTATACATAGTATAGTCTTTAGATTACAAAAATACATATAATATACGTGAGAGGATGGATATTATGCGAAGTAAAGTTTTGCTAAACGTAAAACAAACATGTATTTACTTTGGCGACTGAGAAAAGTTTGCAATGGAATATGGAATAAATACGACGAAAATGCAACAAGTTTTTTTTTTTTTAACTGGCATTGATGGATTGGGTTGACGAATTTGTGCATGTATGTACGTAAATGTTGGTAAAAGGCTTGTCTTGTTCAGTTGGAGGAACATAGCGTATGTACTAACTAAACTGACACACGTGCGTGTGTGTGAATTTTTTTTTTTTTAAAGTGATGGAATTTCGGTTTTTGCGTTGGAAGTGCGAAGGTTGGAAGTTTGTGTTGAAGTGAAATGATTTTATTTACGGAAGGAAAATGATTGGCATTGCTTGATTGTTTATTTATTTATTTATTTATTTGAGGGATATGAAATAATGTGAATTTATTTTAAATTTAGGAAAAGAAATAAAATTGATTTTATGATTGAATTTGGGAGGGTTTTTACAAATGGAATGTAAGATGAGCGTAATGACATTTGATACCTGATGAATACCAAATCTTTTGTCATTGAAATCCAGAGCAATTAATTGGAAATCGATATTAAATTTTATGATATGTATTACGATGTTAAAATGTATTTAAAATGCATTATGGCTGGAATTTTATATTTTATAAAATATGAGATATCATGTTATAAAATTTTTTTTGAAATTATGATAAGTTGTCAAAATTAAAAATATTATTTTATATAATTTGTTAATGTAATACTTGATTTTTCATAAAATGTTTTTTTCTTTGATTTTTAATAGAAACTGCAAAAGATTATTAAAATTTGATTAATAATTTACTTATTAAAATTTATGAAACGAGTGGTTAATAAATTTAAAAATTTTTAATTTATAAAATGAAAGGCAATCAGTCACATGTTCAAGTGATTGTAACGAAAACTGTTACGACTAAATTCTAAAATTATGGTGAAAGGTTTTAGTAAGTGAAATATTTTGCTCACGCATAAATTAAATTTATGGCTTACTGTGTAAGTGTCAAGTTAAGATTATGAAAGAATTTTTGTTTGGAAGTAAAAATAATAAAAAAAAAAAGAAAAAAGACTTACATTTGGAACTTATTTTCTTTTAGAGTTTATCATTTCTTATACTTGCATATTCTATTATTATATGATTCACATAATTTTACAAAGAAAAAACTTTTATAAGTAAAAAATAAGTTAGTTAAAAATTAGTGTAAAATTTGTATAGAACTTTAAGTTATTTTATTCTTACAGAATTCAAATTATTTCCATGATAATCCAATTCTTCAAAAATTTTTATTATTTTTCGTAGTATAGATTTGCCCTACATAAATATTGTGCAATGTGTACTTCAAATTATTTTTAAACCTTGTGCAGTCATATTTTTTGTTAAAAATAACCAGATGTCAACGACAGCTGATTGTATTTTAACATGATTTTAACCTTCAGTCATAAAAAAGCTCTTTATTTTTGTTATTTTATCTGCAATTGTTAATTTCTGTTGTGGTCTATGCTTTAATAAATTTTAAACTTCGTTTAATAATACTTTTTAATGATAAAAAATTGCATTAAATAAAATTAAAATGATGTAAATAAGCAGTTAAAATAATTTTGTAGAAATCTAAAATTTGAAATAGAAGACTCAAATGTCTCAGTCGAAAGAGTGACGGTTTTAGAATCTACAGGTTGCGGGTTCAATTCCAGAGTTCGACTGCTGAGGTATTACGCGAGTTCCAGTTTATCGAAATACGCTTAATAGTGTCGAAAAAGGTTTATAATAATCTTTAACTATTTTAGAAATAGTAATGGAATTCTTACGTATAATTATTTTAGTAATATTTTTCAATGAAAATGTACGTATGAAACATTTATGAGTTTTTAAAACTTATCTTTTTTATATTGTTTCCGTAAAATATAAATTTTTTTTTATGAAAAGAATATTTTATTTAAAGCAAAAGATGCAATTTTATAACACGTAAAATCATTTGGAATAGGTAAAATAATACTTAATAGATTTTTAAAAGCTCATTCTATTAAGGTAATCTAAATTTTTACGCAAAAAAAAACTTAAAAGTACCTCTGTTAAAACTAAGTGAAGTTTTACTTGCGGCTGCTCATAAGAAAGACTGCTAAAATCGTAAAGGTTTACGATGCAGCGTCAGCGCACTATAGTCATGAAAGTCAAGCTTGAAATAATTGTAGGGTTAATAAAAAATTTTAAACAGATGTGATGCGTTTCGGATAGCTTATTCAATTATCTAAGTATTTGAAAATTGGAAGTAAATAATAGTTTAGAAATCTTATAAAGTTATTATTCTTTTTTAAATATTATTTCTAAAAAATTATTAAATAGATATAATTTAATATTTATTTATTTATTTAATAATTATATTTCTATAAAAAATTATAAAAACTTATCAAGTGATAGTTAATGAATTACAATTAATGTAAAAAGTAAACTAGATTCAATAAAAAATTTCTTTTCCGCGTGTTTGTAATCGTGTGAAAATTTCTCTAGTGAAAATCGCTCGGAAAAAAGTTGTCTTTAAAAGGACAATCAATTTACACAGAGTAAAAGAAAGCAAAAATGTTGTTGCGTACGAATTAAACATCCTATCTCTATTTTTTGTCTCTATTTAACTTTAAAATACTAACAACTGTAAATACCGACGTTAACATAAAATTTTTTATGTATCTAATTACTTAAATTTTAAAATCATTAGGTATAAAATGTCATTCGTGTAATTTTCGTACACAAATCTTTAAATTCATTTTGATTCATCTCCTTTTTTTGCACAATTAACATAATCAAAGGAAGAGAGAGCATAACTTTCACAATGAAAATTTTAAATGACAATTAATCATATAACACAATAATCCTATATTGTTAATAACATTTTTTTTTTGCAAAAACATAACACTTAACAAGATTGGCTGAACACATCTAACAACAAAGCGACATGGGGAGAAGAAGTGTTGCGGATGTTCGGCTTGCAAATTTATTGGGTCGAGTCGTCTGTGAACAAAAGGGCGCGTAGAAAGTAACATATCGTGATAGTTGACGGTATGAAACGGATGAGAGAAAATGAAAGGATCGTTGACGTAGATTAAAGTCGTGAGAGTGGTATTAGGTGGATCGATATTCTTTTAAATACTTAATTGCTTGAAAAAAAAAAATTTTTGCTTTTGTCGCTCAAACGTCTGTATGTATGCACTTTTAATTGATCTAAGATAAAATTTTTCATCAATTTTTTTTTTTTTTTTTTGTTAGAAAATTTAAGTGGTTTTTATTATTTTAACATTATAAAAAAAGATAAGTCTGATAACAAATTATTATTAGTTTTATAATCAATTTAAAAATACCATACTGATTGATAAATCACATGCTAAAGTAATAAATTCATAAAATTAAGTATACCACATACATCAATAACTCATATATATTTATTTTTACAGTTTTTTTTTTCTTAAATATCTATCTATCCACATAAACTCAACACATCTAACACCATGACCTACAAAAATTTTACAATTGCAGATCCCAAAGTCCACAGAGCAAATCCGAGTATATATACGTATAGTACAATAACGGTATTTTTTTGTCATGCACATACATACACTCATTGCGTTCATCCAAAGATTATATATACCATATACATACACATAGAGGTAGGTATGCAATCATGATTTCACTAGCATCCGTAATTTTATTATTTTTTTTTTTCAACCTCTGGTAGTTTCGCTTGCATACTGTGGTATATGTGAATTAATGACAAAGCTGCAGGGTGATCCTATATATATATATATATGTATGTATGCAAAAAAAAAAGTGAGTGCGTGGGATATAGAAAGATCTTTGTTCGGTTAACGATATAGTCTTTGTGACTTTTTTTTTATGTACGCTTGTGCACTGTGTGTGTGCTCGTCAAGAGAGAATAAAGTAAAGTCTCTAGTATACTTTTTTTTTAAAGAGAGAAAGATCAACTTGTCATTTGTACGTGGTAATTTAATTACTTGAACGAAAAATGTTGGGTGTCGGAGAGTACTTATGATTATATGCGTTAGAGGCATGTAACGAAACAATTTTATTTTCAAATTTTTTTGTATGATAAATTGATTTTTTTTTAAATATTGTAGATTAAGTGTTTTTATACTTGTTATACCAATTTAAAGTAATGTATAATATAGTTGATAAGAAATTAGATATTGTTATATTTTTTTTCATTTTACTGAATATTAAAAAATTCTTTTATTTAATTATTTATTTTGAAATGTATGGGAATCTGTATATTAAAAATTTTTAAGTTATCTTAAGAATGCAATTTTAGTAAATAATATTAAAAAAATTGTAGTCGCTGCGATAAGAAGCATAAATTATGATATTATTTTTAATATTACATGTAGATAATAAAAAATTTGTAAAATATTTTATTATCTTGAATTATTAACGACTTCACCTTCAAAAATTTATTAATGAAAATTTTTAATCGTATAACAATATTAGCAATTAATTTTCCGTTATATTGTACACATTTATCCATGTATTATTAAAATAATATAAATACAATATAAATTTTATCAAATCTGATTACGATTAATAAATAAATAAAGGTAATTTTACTATATTTACAAATCTTATTATTTTCATAAATTTTAAAGAAATTTCCTGCAGACAAATGCTTTAAATTAATAAAAATTATAAATAAAAGAAAAACAATCGATAAAAAAATAAATTTTTTGAACAAAACATAAAAAAAAGTTAGCATACAAAAAAAAAAAAACTAACAAGAAAGTAATATAGATCAACGACCGTTCAATTGCCGCATGCCAGAGAGCAAACCTCTATATGTATATATACGCATCCGCGAGCATTGAAAGTGAAACCCATCAACGTTATAGGTATATATACAGCCTCTCAAGCATCACACACTATACACATCTAATCTCCTGATCTTAAACTATATAAAGCACACACACATACACACACTCAAAATCCATCAAGTCCTTCATCAACGGTATACACGGCCAGGTTGCTTATTAGGTCTTTGGGTTATAGCAGCGGTGTTAGAGCGTTATAGCTTCTAGTGCGCGAGTAAGCAAGCAATTACTAGACGCACCTACCGAAGGAATCATTGCAGCTTATATGTATGTGTATGTATGTATGTATGTGTCTATTGCAATTGAGGTTCCCTATACTGCTACTGCTACTGTATATATAGCTGTTGCGCGTGCGAATGGGACTAATTAGAAGTTCTAGGGAGTTTGAAGTGTATGTATGTATGTACGTCAAATGAGAGGCTGGTTTACTTTTGTTTTCCCGGATCGTCGTAAACTGCGGAGTTTGGTATTTAGTATAGGCTAGAAAAGCTAGTTAATGTTTTGGATTTCGGTTGGATGGTTGTTTAGGATTTTGGTATATATAGGTGTTTGAATGAAGAGTCGTACGAGTGTGAGAGGATGATGGGGTTGTTAGAAGAAAAGGGTACGTAAAAAACGGAAGGTAAACTTGAGGGTGATGATGTTTTTGTTATTTTTTAGACTAGTTAATGAGCTTAATTAATTTTCATTTTTTTTTTTACTTTAATGTCGTAATGAAAATTTATATCATTTTGTTTTCTTATGATATTTACCATTACTTTTTTTTTATAAATAAAGTACATCTTACAAAAAAATTTTTCTACAGAAAATCTTAAAAATCAACAATTTTCTCTCAGCTTTTTTTTCCATAAACAAAATTTTCAATAATATTTTAGAGATACGAATAACATTGCAAAAATAAGAAATATGATATATAATAAACCAAATTCAAACTTTTACTCATAAATCAATGTTTACTAACTTCTTCCTACTAAAATATATTTTATTATATGAAAAACGAGATAAAATCACTTTCATCATTTTATACATCATCTATACATATGCTAATGCAAATAATTTTTGTCTTTGAACATTATAATTATATCTGTTTATAAAGAAAAGCTAATACAGTAAAGTTATATTTGAATTCACATATTAGATATCATATCCTTATACTATACCTCAACTCAACTACATTTTCAAATGCAACAGTTATATGTTTGCCATAATTATGTTTAATTTAGCATGAAACAAGGAGTAAGAAACTAACTGGAATTTAAAAAAAAAAAAAAGAATAAAAAATATATGTATATACACGATTTGCTTGGTAAAATGTTTTATTATAAAAATGTTATACCTTACAAAGCATAACAGTAGTATTGACGTAGCGTTGTTGTAAAATATTTAAGTAAACCACCGGCCAACAATTCGTTTTAATTTTTATTTTGCTATCTGGATGAGTTTGTTTCATTTTCACTAAAATTTATTTACCTCTGGTTCGCTTAATTTTTTTATTTATTTATTTATTTTTCAATATAAGCCCATTGAAACTGAATAATTTACAATAACCTAAGAGGATTGCTCATTTATTTTTATATTTTTTTACCTTTTGATTTAAAATAATCTTTTATTTACTCTACCATTAAAGTACCAAGATACTCATAATAAAAAAATTTGTTCACCACTGCTAGTTTTTTTAAAACACAACCAACAAACAATCATCAACAACCGCACAAAATAATATAAACATTGATACTGCTTACTTATCGTTAGTGACAATAGAGATAAAAGTAAAACAGCATAGATCGTAAACCAATGACGACAATTAAATAAACGTTGATCCCTTTTTTGAATCCAGGGATCAGCTGATGATAGCCGGATCACAGAAGTGATCACTTGACTCATGAGGTAATGTCTCGCTTCCTTACATCAATTTTTATTTCCATCCACTACGATCACATTATATCGACGCCCCGTACGAAAACTATCATAAAGTATAGTTGTCTTACGAAGAATACGTTAAGTCCTGATTTAACGAAAAATACGCTAAGTAGAATTGT
>JAPYZE010000189.1:0-55342 GCA_030522805.1 Leptomastidea abnormis | reverse complement strand
TGTCGATCTTTTGCTACTGTATCACGTAATCGATTTAAAATTACATTATTTACTATTTGTTAAGTCTATACACGCAATGACGCGTTTAAAGTTTTTTTTAAGTAAACTTATATTTTAGGCTGTTAAAACGAAAAGCTCACGTGAGACGTGAAGAAATTAGAAATATAAGTATTTTATAACTAATATGCAATTTGTATTTAATGTTAATTTTTACCTCACTCCTGCATTTACATCAGAATCATTAAAAAAAAAATTCAATAAATAGCTTTTTTTCTTTTAATTGACACGAAAACAAATTGACCTATTTCAAATTTTAATCAATTTAATTATACGTTAAGAAATCATATTTTCTAATATATAAAATAAGTGTACAAAATTTATTTAGATGAATAATTACAAATGAAAAATTTATTTTTTTTTCAATTAAATAATTAATATTTTGATCAGATAGGTATCATATATTTATTCGTTAAAATGCAAACATAAAAGCATGGGAAAATAAAACTGTAATAACCGGTAAATTCTTAGAAATTACTTTCCTCAAGCTATTCGTTCTAATATCTGATGAATATTAATGACCAGATAAAAAGAAAAAAAAAGAAAAATAACATATTTGCCATGTGGCTCCAGAAATTCTGAACATCTCATATATTTTTTTCTACGCCCCCTTTTGTAAATTTACACACTTGAAAATATATGTATCAATTTAATGTCTTAATTTATTTCACGACTTACATCAGACACCAATTTTTCTAATCTAGTTAAAAAATAATTTTTCAATATACTCATCAAACGTAAAAAAAAATTAGAAAGCACAAAAAAAAAGAATACCGTTACAATACAAGAAAGCTTTCAAAGCACATTCATCGCAGACACATAATTAAAATTAAATAGAATCCACTTTGAAAATATAAATATTTTTTTGTTTCATATGACTTAAAAAAAAAAAAAAAATTGCATAGTAAGCTTAGAGAGTAGTATACGTATAGTATATAAGTTATATTATAAGTCGTTATATATAGGGATATTCGATGTAAACAACGCTGTTTTTCATATTGCTTCAATAGAATGTAATTCGTGATTTATGAGCGCAACGGGGATGACGCGCGTTTGAATTTAAATTCTGGCTAAACGAAAGGCAAACGCGCGCGCGCGTACTCGCGAAGCTCGAGCTCGCGCTTTCGCGCGCGCAGCAAACGACGATGCCATAGAGTGCATTGAACCAATATTACTTTATACTTTATATTATGCCTATATAGATACATATAACATATGTATATTTCTATATTGCCATATTCCATTTTGCATCTTGTTGTTATATATTACGTCTTCTTTTTTTTTATAATCGCTTATCTATTGTATCGCGTTTATATATATGTTCATTTATTTTTGTGCTTGCTACCGATGCTCGATTTTTTTTCTTTTTATAAGCTTACGTCACGATATCAACGTTTGTATGCGTGAAATTGATGTGCATTATTTATTTTAATGTTGTTTCAACGATTTCGTCGAAATGTTTAATGTCGATATTTTTTTTTTTTTTTATTATATTATACTTTTGTGTTTTTACCAAAAAGATTTCTTATATTTGTCAATAGTTTAGCAAACAGAAAAAAATATTTCAATTTTTATATTATGATCGTTATAAATGGTATAAGGAAAAGAAAACTAAAGATGGTAGAGAATTTTTTTTTTTATCTTTGGAGTCTCAGACACACCAAGACGTATTTAATGACTTTTATACAATAATGACGAATTTTGATAAAAGCTACCAATTAGAGATTGGGGCTTCTGGAATTGATATGCTATAAAATTGTGTCTTTATATGTGCAGATATTGTTATTTTAAATAGTTATAAGACTACAATTCTCAATTATAGTTTATTGACAAGTAAATTTATATTTGTGATGACAAACGTACAATATGATTTAATAGTGATTTAATTTATTTGTAGATGTATAGACATAATATTGTAGTTGAATCTGATTTTTTTTTTCAAATATTCTTAAGCGTATGACAAAAAATCCGTACAGTAAGAAATTAATTTTAAGTCTACCTACGGTACAACACGTAAATTTGTTTCAAATTTTTACCAAAATTTTTATATTTTATTTATACCTGACTTTATATCATCGTTAGCCTTTATATTATAATATAACTTACAATATTAAATTAATGGCCAAGTTCGTAAAAAAGCAATGTTGAAAATTACAAAATTAAAAATCTGATGTTTACAAAATATATATATAAAGAAAAAAAAATCATCGCTGAACTATAAAGTAATATGAAGGTCATACTAATTCACCAGAAAGATCTCTAAATTAGTATTTTTACAGCTTTATTTGACACTTAACCGAGTGTATTTCAGCTAAAGAGTTAGCCACAACGGCTTAGCCGTGCAGGTGATGCCAGAAATCGAACCCACGATCTGTGAATTACGAAGTCTTCATTCTACCGACTCAGCCACTTTGGACCATAATTCGATTATTGATTTTTCTCTTGATTAATTATTAATTAATTGAATCGACTATGAAAGAATTTTGTATTTGTCATCAAATTTTAAAGTTATTAAATTATAAAATAGATGATTATAAATATATATACTTTTTTTTTCTTTTTTCTTTTTTTAGATACAAGTAAATTATTTTAAATTTTCTTGTATAAATCATGGCTTTTATAATTTTAAAAAGTAATGCGAGAAAAAGGTCTTAAATTGTAAGTTATTGCATCATTATTTTTTTTTCAAATTTAATTACAGATTTGAAAACTTGATCGATTATTTATAACAATCCTATAATAAAGTTTTGACGTCCCCGTTTTATTCGTGATCTGATTGGCTTAGATAAAAACAAAAAAACAAAATCTGCATATACAGAATGGAGCGCACGAAGCGCGCCTATAGATGGCTAGTCTTATAAATTCTATAAAAAAAATTAAATTATTTTCTTAATTTTCTTTTACAAATTTTAAACCGCATTTACAATGTACCATTAAAAATGTGCATTGTCATAAATAATAAGCAAAAATCATTTATCTATCACATAAAATATTATTTTTCTCATAAAATTGTGATTTTTCATAAAGCAACCTAAAAATACATAATTATAAATAAATAAAAAATAAATTATCGATTATCGACAAAGCAGTAACACATGTTATCACCAGTTGAAAAGTATATCATATGAAATTTATTAACAAACGATAAGTTTACAAAACATCTCTACCAACACGCAATCGTTACATAAAAATTCTCAAATATCAACAATCGATTAATTATAAACATCAAATAAATCCTCCCCTATATCATCCCCTCTCCTACCATTAATACAATTAAGCTTTAAGTAAACGCGGTCATTCAATCGTTTTTATCTCTCAATTCCTATTCCATGAAAAACGATGACTAATATGTGTATACACTAAATTTTTTTCACATTATCAACTTATCAATAAGAAAAATAAAAACAAATAATGGATATATACCACACAGTCGTTATCAATTGTATATTGATCATACATATAATTCATCTGGTCCACCAGATAAAAAACATTTTTTTTTATATTACACAGCAGCAGCAGTAGTTTAAAGTGTCACACACTGACAACAACAGTATAGGTATAATTGAAAGCGGCAAACTGTAAATTGTATCATGTAAAGAACATACATACTTATATACCTACCTATTGTATATTAATTGGACCGTAGCCAATTCGTTGATTTTTTTTTTGTAGTACTTGTAACACGATTATAGCCAAACCTGTATTCTATATACAGAGAAAGAGTTAAATAAAGAGAGAGAGAGAGAGAGAGAGAGAAAGAGAGAGAGAGAGAGAAGGAAAATATTTTAGAATCGACCGGTGAGTGGCGACGCGTGCGTGATCCGCGCGCGGGCAGGTGTCTCATCATCATCATCATCATCAACATCACCAGTCACCACCACCACCGTCGATGTTGTCGTCGTCGTCGTCGTGATCGTGGTACTTACCTACCTCTAATATATCGTCGCCATGCCTTCGAGGCTCACAGTGCGCCTGTGCGCGCCTAAAGAGGCAGCTGCTGGGCTCCCCAGCATTTGCGTCACACCAATATACTTATTATTATAATACTTACTTATAAAGAGCTCCAAAAAACCGTTTCCACATCATTGAACACGCAGCTTATATACCTGTATATATAGGTATATAGATATATACATAATATAAACGGAGGTGATAACGGACTTTGGAGTCTACATAGTGTCTACCTATACCTTCTTTTTTCTCCCTTCTCTCTTTTTTTTTTCAACGTTCGCATCAATTATTGTGCGTGTGCCTATACGAGAGAGAGTACAGTAGCTCATCTGCGCGCGTCCTGCATTCTCAGTGTAAAAGTTATAATGGTACAGTGTGTGTGTGCAGTGTGCGTTAGCGAGTGAGTGAGTGACAGTGTGGGAGTTTCTCTCTCTCTCTCTCTCTCTCTCTCTCTCTCAAGCAGCTCTCTTTTCTCTCCAGTGTGTGTGTGGGCAGTTTATAGCAGCCTCTCTCACGTGCGGGTGGTGATGAGAGAAGTGCTGCTTCTGGGCTGTAAATACTTATATAAAGTGTGTTGAATACATAAAAGTGGAAGCGTCTGCCCATCAGCATGATGATGTTGATAAGTCTGGGCTTTACCATAGTCCAGTCTCCTGATGCTGCTCCAAAGCAGACGCCAAGGTTATTCCAGTAAGGTTTTCCTCATAAGTATGAGGTACCCTTACATAAAGTTATAGTGAAGGCATTGCACATATTATAACTCAGAGAGAGGAAGCAAAAGAAAAAAAAGAAAGAAGAAGAAGAGCTGAGACACCGTGCGCGCGCCACATACATACATTGCTGCTGCTGCTTTGCTAACTCGCGGGGCCCTCCCATCGCGGGCAAACGACGAGTGGCCGACCGAAGCAAAGCCGGATATGTGGCCTTTACAGGCCCGCTGCGAGGTGAAGCAGAGGAAGAAGAAGCAGCTAGTGAAAAAGACGACTCCACAAGTCAAAGGTAAAACAACAGCAGCAGTAGCAGAAGCAGCGGTAGCTGAAAGTGGAGTGTAGCCGGCGCAGTTACAGCAGCAATATAGCTCAGGTTGAGAGGTTCAGGAGGGTGTACAAACGCCTCCTCATCCTCATCCTCCTCCTCCAGCACATTAACAACCACCGCAAAATGGCCTCGGGCGACAATGTCGACGTGATCGAGGTAGTTGAAACAAGCATCACCGGCCCGGCTAATAGCCGTCCTGATGGAGAAGCAGGCGATGACTCTGCTGATGAGGACCGTAAGTCAAAATTCATAATTATATTCATATAATCATTACGCCCCCGCCTCCAGCTGAAAGTATAGCAAACTCTGGATTCAGCTTTTTTTTTCAATTTTTTACATATAACGTCTATAACTCATCCAACTCCCCCGCCCGGTCATACCACATCGCGTCGCCTCTTTCTCTCTCTCTCCGAGTCTCAGGGGCTTCCTCCGCGCCCTTTTATGTGCCTCTCTCACATTCTCTTATCCTATATATCCCTCATCCCTCTTTTTTACTAAAGCGTCTACCTATATTCTCGCGATATATATATATATATATATATATATATATTACATTTCGCACGCGCAGTCCACGCAGAGAGAGGATATAATAGTAAAGAGCAGAGTTCGATCGAACATAACCTCTCTTTTTTACTCAATGTATGTGTATGTATATATACATATAGAAAAAATTAAAGGGCAGCACCCTTTAGTTTTTGTACACTTTTTTTTTATTTTTTAAATGTATTTTAAAAGGCATACGATTATAAAATGTATAAAGAGAGTATAACGTTTGCCCAGAGTACACGAAATGCAAGGTGAATTAAAGAAAAAAAAAGAAAGTTTTTAATGATAGGAAAAAGAGAATGAGGGGAAGGGGTATTTAAAAGTCCTCGAGAGAGGAAAGATCGCGCTTGATTTGGAGGTCGCAGAAAAATAGCATTCCAAACGCGCTAACGAAGAAAAAGAGAGAGAGAGAGAGAGTCGGAGCGAAAACATAGAGCCTACGCGTGACGAGCATTTACAAGGAGGTTGACTAACACATTCGTTTGTAAAAGACCTTCGATTAAACGTTTATAATATAATGTGAGAGCTAAACCGGACATACAATTTATCAATCCCCCCCATACCTGCGGCTCTTTCTCATCGCCCTTCTTCGTAAAGAATATAAGCGGGCGCTCCTTTACTATCTATATAGGTATACCAATATCGCGCTCTAATCGTCCGTTGTCTCATTGTTATAACTCTCTCGCGGTATAGTTAAGTGTACAATATTTTGATAAACTGTCCCGAGACTCCCGAGGCGGCTTATTATAGGTACATTATATCAACTTGCTTGTTTTTACTCGCCTTGTTGCTCTTTCGCTTTTTAAACGAAACTTTTTTTTTATTTATTTATTTGTTGTTATTCGAACGATGTGTGTGTATAACTGACGATGCACATAATTATATTGGAGTTAAAAGTAAACGATATATTGGCAAACTCCTTATTTTTTAAGAGCTAATATAAAATCATGATATACATTTAATTTATGATGAATGTTTTTTCTTGTTTAGTAAAACAACAACTCTGTCCTAATTTTCAGGTAAATCCACAACTGCTGATAAGCTCACCGTACCCGACGTGAGTATATATACCTACATATAAAATTGTATACATAAGCGTTTAAAAATACACATACGCAAGCGTTATTCATTCTATAGTAGAAAGTATTGATAAGTGTTAAGTCTCTTACGGGTTATGCAATCATGAAATTCCAACAAATATTTGTTGTAATATGGAATGCTAAGTGACCTATAATAGCTACTTGATAAATTAAATCCATTAAACAAATAATATTGTTAGTCTTTTATAATGAAATTAATTATTTTCAAATAAATAACTATCAATATTTTCTTTTCCTGAATATTCGAGTGAAGCTGGATAGCTTTGAGTAGATCCGTTGGATTGCAACCAAGTGTTTTGTAGTCGTAGGTGCTTATACTGATGATGAATCATTGGTATATTCAAGCAAATATTATGTTGGAATTAATCATGCTTGTACACATTTGCACACATTAATTCTAGGCAATTTTTTTTTCTCCAAGTTATATCTTTAACACTTTATTTCTTTAACCTTTTTTTAAAAAAAAAGTGACACCTAATAGTATGATTTATCAGACCTTCAAATAAGTGCTGGAAGTGCATTCTTTAGGCCATTGTCAGATTCAAGGCCCCTTGTTCCACTTTCTAGTTGTATGTATGAGTGCAACAATGACCAATACTTTTCTGTTCGTTTACACTTTTAAATTATGCAACGTATCATTTGTTATAAGAATTAATTTTCTTTCTCACTATTAAGCAGGTACAGCTAAATTTTATTATTTTAAATTTCAATTCTTGCATTTGTTTTTTTTTCTTATATAAATAGCACAATTTATAAAAATATATTTTATTTTCTTTAATACTATTTTTATTCTTGAATTTGATATTTATTTTGATATGTTAAAATGAATATATAAAATGAATCATTTTATGTAATTTGATATCATTAAAAAAATCATGGAAAATAAATGTGTACAAAACTCGATTTGAAAGTCATTTATTTTTTAAAGCAATTTTTATCGAAAATATAAGTTCTTGCAAATACCGTTTGTTTTTATTTTCAATATGAATGGCATTTTCAATAATTTCTTTTAAATTTAAAAGTGTAAATAAACTGTCAAATTTTTAATTAGCAATTCTAGTTCCTCTTAACTAAAACTGCTAAAAAGGGAACTGCTTTATTAAATGCGTTCCGAGAAGTTTTTTGAAATTTTTTCACGAATTAAATACATTTTTGCTTCCACAACTTTGAAGGTCACGTTTATCTGAGCATGTCGTCATATTATGTTTGGATAAATGAGAAATGACCGACGAAATAATAAATTTAAATAAATTTGCATTTCTGCTTTTAAAATACTGCAATTTAAAAGTTTCAATATATATGTACAACTATATATACGCAGCATAATCAAGTTTTCATTAAAAATATTGTCATTTTAATTTATTAATAGAAGTTAATGTTGCGACTCGTTAATAACGCGCATAGAATATTCCATAACTGAATTAAATCAATCAATAAAAGTATATTTCATGCTCATGAAAAAACATTTATTAAATTTAAATTTAATATTGGAAATCTAAAATACTATGCATGTATGTATTTATTTAATTTTATATAAAGCTATATACTTACGTTCATCACAATAGTCAAAACATAAATAATGAAAATATTTATAATTTTATAATCTTATAACAATTATTTCTTGATATTTAAACAAAAAGTGCAGATGATGTTCATAAGTTTTTAAAACAAAATTTATTTATAAACGTGTTTTATAATTTTTTACATTTTAAAAGTAAAATATAGTTAAATTTATTACAAAGTACAGTTTGGTTTGCCCGTATTACAATCAATATTTTACAAATTCACATTGGTGTTTTTTTTTTCGTCTTTTTTAAGCGTCGACTCATTTTAGAGATGATGCAGTATATCGAGCAAGCCCCGACTCGGCTCAACTGCAACTAAAAATTTTGCGGTCACGGGTTATGCCTAACCTTACTGCAAAATTATGCTAGAATATTATAGAAGCGAGTAGAACGAAAATTAATATTGTTTTAAACGTTAAAATTTGCAAACAGATTGTTTAATAAGTAACATATTAGATTATAAATAGTATAAAAATATAATATTTTATTTTAGTAAGTTTAAGTCACATGCATGGCTAATATTATTGATTGGTTAAAGCAGGTAATGGAAGTATAAAATTAATTGTCACCTCAAATTAGAATAGAAAAATTTTTCTTGTATAGAATGTCATATTCAACTTGAATTCTGTGCAAAAAAATAGACTAATAAATTTTTCTTTACCATAAAAATTATATTTATAACTAATTTCATTTACAGGGTACAACAGCCCAACATGGAAGCGCAGGCCCAAAGGCATCTGCCAGTGTGGCAAGGAACAAGTCCGAGAAAGAAAAGAAAATTGGACATCGAAGAGTTGGAGTGGGTGGTGAAATCACTTATAAAAAGGTATTTATAATTATTGTTTTTGTACTTATAATAGTTGAATAACTATCCTTTAACAATTTTTATTTGATAAAATTAAACAAAAAAATTACCTTCAATGTTTTAATTAATATTTTAATTTTTTATTTCTTAAGATCCAATCAACACAAATTATGGGATCTATTCAACTTGGTATTCAGCATGCAATTGGAGGTCTTGCTAGCAAGCCTGAAAGAGATCTGCTTATGCAGGATTTCATGACAGTAGAAACAACAAACTTCCCACACGAAGGCTCAAATCACACCCCAGCTCATCACTATTCAGAATTTAAGTTTAAAAACTATGCACCTATTGCATTTCGTTACTTTAGAGATTTGTTTGGTATTCAGCCAGATGATTATTTGGTAAGATACATAACTAGACTACTTTGTTTATTTTCTAAGATTCATGGTATAAATGAGAATGTATATTACAGATGTCAATGTGTAGCGCATCGTTACGAGAATTGTCTAATCCTGGTGCTAGTGGTAGTATTTTTTATTTAACAGATGATGATGAATTTATTATTAAAACAGTTCAGCATAAAGAAGGCGAGTTTTTGCAAAAGTTGTTGCCAGGATATTATATGGTAGTTATCAACTATTACTAATATTTTATAATTCACAAATTTAGTGTTTTTTAAAAATACTCACATGATCTATCACTTTCAGAATTTAAACCAAAATCCTAGAACGTTACTGCCAAAATTTTTTGGTTTATATTGTTATCAGTGTAATAGTAAAAATGTTCGTCTTGTTGCCATGAATAATCTTTTGCCATCAGCAGTAAAACTCCATCAGAAATATGATTTGAAAGGCTCAACATATAAACGAAAAGTAAGGCAATTTTACAAGAAATCTTTTTTGATTATCAAAATTGTTTAATTTTTAACAAAAACTTTCAATTAGGCGAATAAATCAGAAAGGGCAAAGCGTTCACCAACTTACAAAGATTTAGATTTTATGGAACATCATCCAGAAGGAATTTTTTTAGAACAAGATACATTTAGCGCTCTGATTAAAACGATTCAACGAGATTGTAGGGTCTTGGAAAGTTTTAAGATTATGGATTACTCACTACTACTTGGAATCCACAATCTTGATCAAGCTGCTAGAGAAAAGGCAGTAAGTATATCAACATTTTTAACTAATACATTCTATCTTTAACACATTATAATTGTTTTTAATGTAAATTTTACATTGTAGGAACAGAGGCTATCAACAAGTGGAGAAGAGGAAGTTGGAGAATCTGGTACAGATAGTGGTGAAAGAGAACGAGAACGAGAAGATAGAATAGGTGCTGCAGCTCTCAACAGATCCCGTAGTATAAATCGACAAAGGTTGGTTGCTCACAGCACTGCTATGGAAAGTATTCAAGCTGAAAGTGAACCAATTGATGAAGATGACGATGTACCGTAAGTATTTTATTTGCTTTTTAAAATACTACATTTATTAAATAGCAAATGATTAATAATTATAAATATATTATGATGTTTTTTAAAAAATCTTTGTTTCAGCAGTCCTGGAGGTATTCCAGCCAGAAATGCACGTGGCGAGCGTCTTCTTTTATTTATTGGTATTATTGATATTCTTCAAAGTTATAGATTGAAAAAGAAACTCGAACACACGTTTAAATCTATGATTCATGATGGTGTAAGTTTAAAAAATATTTAACTTTTTTTTTAAATTATAATTTTAAAACTTTTATGCAAATGTGATATTTTTAAAAATGGAAAGATTAATTACAAAAGTTGAATTTTTTTTCATGTTTTTAGGATACAGTGTCTGTACATCGACCTGGCTTTTATGCTGAGCGCTTCCAAGGCTTTATGGCAAAAACGGTCTTTAAGAAAATACCATCACGTAAGTACCATCCGAATCAGCCATTAGTTGCACACTTGACCTCAATGCTAGTACTCAACAAAGCCCATTCCTAACAATACTCGATGGAATTTGCAGAAAAAAGAAGTGCCCAAATTCTTATAATGTACTCATTGAGTTACAATATATATTAAATTTCGTTTCTTAATCGCAAAAGCTATGAGAGGAAGAAAGGGTATTGTTACTCGGTCAAGTTCATATATTGTTAAATAAACAGTAAAAGATTAATACATCTGTTACAAAATTCGACGATTTAGAGTTCATTTTCGCGAGCTAGTATAACTTAGATGTAATGTTATTTGTATAAAGACAGTATGCTGTAAGCTGTAAGCTAGAAATATTTTTAAATATTGTTTCCAAAACTACTTAATGCGTCGCGATCATCGTCTGTGATTTATTGAGATATCATGATACTTGTCGAAAAATTTTTCTTTGTAAGTTTATTTAGAAATTAATTGGCTATGTTATAAACATTATTTAAAAAAATTTGTATTAAACAAAGCTGCAATATTTTTTTTAATAATTTGAAAGAGGTCTATCTTACTTGGAAAAATTTTTCTCTTAATTATCAATGGCTATCATTTATCTTCCATTTTGATCTTTTACTATAAGAGAAAACGCATTAAAAATAAATGAATCTTACACATTACAATGGTAAAATGATAAACTGTTGAAAGTGTAACAGAGGTGCGAAAACAGAACTGTAAAGTTCACATAACACATAATCATGTATGTCTTTCCAACAAGAATATTTTCACATGAATTTCATGAATTTTTTTTTCAAATTTTTGTAAGTCATATATTTATATTCATTTTCGTAAACGTGATTACTAACTACACGACGCATACATTCAGTTTTTATACGATTTTTTATACTTCAGACTTTTAATTTAATATTATTCATGTAATATATTTTTATCATATTAATTTTTTTAATTTTTTTTTTAATATCATTCGTAATCATAAAATAAAATTGTACAAAGCCTGGTGTCCACGGGAATAGCTGAGTATTTTGTACAATCAAGGGTAAAAAGTCTTTAACTGTAATGAGATTATATAATTAGCGTGTTATGTAGGTTAACTTAATACATGCCAATTTTATAAAAGACTTATAAATAAATATAAAAAATAAGTTTAATTTTTTATGCAGATATAAAATAATTTTTAAATCATTAAAAGCTAATCAATAGTCTTGCCATTATATTTACGAAAATTAATTAAACAAAATTTTACAAAGCAATTTATCTAGTCGTTTATCTTGATTTATACGTTTTTTGGCGTATTTTTTAGTGACTGAAAATTATATATTACTCTTTGTAGTATTTAATTGTTAATAAACGTTAATACTTGATTATCAATAATGATATTAATATTAAAATCAAGTTATTTTAAAAAGAATTGACGGAGTCACTTTTTAACATTATCTACAGAAATATTTCCATATGATCAAGTTTGCTCTTTTAAAATTACAATAATTAAAACTTATCTAATAAAATTGCACGTCAATGCGATAAATTATAAATATAAAAAAAAAAGAAGAAAATATTCACGTAAAATATTTTTTCGATAAATTATCTTTAGACGTTCCTATAATCTGTGAAAGGCAATACGTGAAAAGTTGAAAGAGAAAATTTTTTTTAGATAAAGATATAAAGCGCGCATCGCTTGTCGCAAAGAGACAAAGGGAATAAATAATAAATGACGCCATGCAAGAGAAAAAAAGTGTCATTGAAAAAAAAATTTAACATAAAACGTTTGAGAAAGATTTGTCGTTGTCTCATCCGAGAGACAATGGACAACACATCCGCCGTGATTATTTTTCTCGACTTATCTGACGCTGCGACGCAAAATGCGCTACTTATATATATATACACATCAACGAGACTGTTATGATACGTAAACTTTAGAGTGATCTGAAAATTAATAATCTGAAATCTATGACAAAGCGGCACTTAGTCGTCGGCTTAGGTGTATAATGCTCGGAATGGAACAAAGAAATATTTATAGGTATAATCTTTTTTACAGCGCGATTTTATGCTTTTTACGCATGTATATTGTAGATATAGGATTAAGAATTTTACAATATCATGTATTTTCTTTTTTTCGTACATTTTTAAAACGAAGAGAAAAGAAATTTTGTATAATGTAAATTATAAACGACTTGTGAAGATTATTTTGAATATACGCTGTGATTATGGACGTCGTATTGCCGTTTCATCGTTATTTTTTTTCTTCAGAAAATTGGAAAAAAAAAACAATAAGAAACAATGACAAACGCACGAAAAATCCGAGCCATGCACTTTTTATTACTTTATTATACAATGATGACAAAGTGTTATAATAAGAAGCGGTTGTAGATTTTTTTTCTTCAAGATAATTCGCATAGATTAATTAGATTTTTAATAATGTATAAGAGGTACGTTTTTTCACATACATATATATATATATATATATATATATATATATATATATATACTTATTTATAGAACGCGCGTTTATCGAAAATTGTAATATTCACCGGCCAGCGAAATACAAATATATATTTATATATTTTTTTTTTTAATTTGTAAGCGTAAAAAATTCGATGAAAATTTTTTTTCAACACTCTAATTTAGAATAAAAAAAATGTAACACTTTCAATTTTAATAGAGCTTAACGTACAATTATATACCGTTGAAAAATATAATTTCCATCGAATTTTTTACAAAGAAAAAAAGTAGTGTAGTAGATAGTTAGAATTGACTAGATAATAATAATAATAGTAGAAATAGAATATTTTTTTATTGTTATATATTAAAAATATTCAGCTATTAACACAATGTGGACACCAATGTACATATATTGATATTTTTTCAATAAACATATACTTTGTTGACAAAATTCAGATTTCATTTTATACCAGACCTGTTATCCAAATACACACAACAGACACTCAAAATTCTCCATTTTTACTCTATAAGTGTATATTCCAATTTTTGTTCCCGTAGTTTTTAGTACACGTTACAATGACCTAGTATTTTTTTTTTATTTTAATCTTGAAACAAGAAAAAAAAGAATCTTTTAGAGTCAGTTCGATATGATTTACGTTTAAACAACGTGCAGAATTGATTAAATCAACCGTAACGACATAAAATTAAATATCGTTTTCTTTGTTAAATTATAAAATGTATTATCATTGTTCTACATGATTGTGTGGGTTGATTTTAATTAAAACTTAAAAATATTACAATAATTGTGTGAATATAAAAACACGTATCCTTATATTTGATTTTTTATATATCTATTGTTGTTTATCTTCACACCTATATATTTTATCATATTTCAACAAGATTAACAGTGTGTACATATAAAATATATACACAATACACTTATATATATACATATATATAAATACACCCCTTTAATTTGGTCTTTTGACATTTATATATTATACATATATATATTATAATGTTGAGTACTAAGTTGGCTAAATGTGATGTTTCTTGTGTCCGTGCATCTCTCTATTTCTTGTTCGACCCCTTCGAACCCGACCTGCCAAACCGTCAATCGAATAAACACAAAATATTCGCTCAATAAAAATCTACTCGGCCGTCTGTTTTTAATATACGACGATGCAAATAAAAAGTGGATCTACCCGAGATTAAAGGGAATCATCGCAAATTCCGTAACCTCGTCACCAGCTATATAGGTAATCTAATCTGTCTCTGTCACTGTCTGTTGTTGTTGTTATTGTTGTCTGTTTGCCTAACGGGACTATTTATTTTTCGCGCGATGTGTTGTGCTCAATGTGTCATTTTCTTTTTTTTTATTTATTTCTATCCGTTTGTTGTTACCCTTTTTCTTTTTTTTTTCCAGTTCTCAAATTGACCTGCCTCGTGCTTGCTTTTTAAATTTTTAATTTCAATTTTATCAATATTGATGTACGTTTTATTATTCCATGTGTATATTTAGCAGTTTTAATTTTTCTTTTTTTTCTACTCTGTTTGATGGTTTAGAATATAATGATTAGTAGGAACTATTTTTCAAACGATGCTTATGCTTAGATTCAGTTTTAATTAATAAATATTTATATGCAAAATTGTCAGTTTTAAAAATAGTTCCTTTCTTTACAAGATATGTTTAAAAATATATTCTTTTAAGTTTTGTATATATTATTATTGTGATCATATAATTTACTTTTTTATACGTGTACATATGTATTTATATATTATGGTCTCACTTACATAGAGTTCTCAATGAGCTTGTATCAATTTTTACTTTAAATTTGTACAATCCTTAACTTGAGTGCACTATAGTACAGTGTTTTAAAATTTGACGTTTTATAATATGTCTACATAATTGTTGCACAAAAGCAATATTTTATACTATTTAATTTTTACAATATTCTTCATCATCAACTTTATAAATTTCATCAAGGTATAATTATATAAGCTTGTACAATTAAATTTATAAAAAAATCAATAGGATTGTTCTTATCTGCAACAATTAATGCAACGATATATTTATATTTTTATTTTATTTAAATTATTTTTATGCATACATACATTTTATTGCATCAGTTAACACTCAAACTAATTTAGCGTGTTTTTGACATTATGTATAATTATTAGTTGAAATGTTAATAAAAATTTTAATATAGATAGTTTTACTTGACTATTAAATCTTTAACATGATTTTAATAATGATTATAATGATCCGTTAATCACTTACCTATAGTTTTATGTTATAGTTTATTTTAATATTTAAACTAAAAAATTAAAAAAATATTTTATTTTAAGAAAATAGTAGTTAATATGAAATAGACAGTTTTAATCAGTTATTTTTTTTTTGTTGATAAATCATTTTTTAAATAAAAAAATTATGACAGACTGGACGTTATAAAATTATTTTCAGCTGATTGTATTATGCTAATCTTAATATATTTTAATGCTTAAAATCAATTTCTTATATTTATATAAAAGTTTTGGCTACGTTTAATTTGAACAATTTTTTAAACTTATGTTTTTTTTGTCTACTTTGCTTTTTGGAATAAGCAATACAATATTTAATAAACACCAATGCTACTTATTTATTCAAGCATCAGCTCATTTTGATTAAAGTCTGTTTTTATAAAATTCTAATTATTATTAAATGCTGCATACCAATGCTGGCACTCCAACGGACGCTTAATTTATTATTTATTATTTTGAATATTTTTTCTTTTTGATTCCGCTCTTTCAAGAGATAAATTACATTTGTATTAAATTTTAAAATATTTTTAAAGTATTTATACTTTAGGGACTAAATCAAAAAAGTCAAAAAAATTGAGGCAGCTAAAAGCTAAAGGAAGCGATTCGAGGAATTGGGACGAAGGTCTGTTATTACCCCCTAGTAATACCTTTCGAGAAATGAATCGTACGTAAAATTGACCCTACAAAACGACTTATAAAAGTCGTGTTTAAGCTTTTTTTACTCATTTTTTTTTATCAACTATTAGAATATACGCAATTTGACATATACATGCGAATGAATTAAGATTTTACGCAAATTTACATTCAACAAATATTTTAACTTACAGAAATTTTATAATTTCAATTCAACTTTTTTTTTAAACCATTTTAAGTTTTTTTCAAAGGTTTAAAAAATACTCTAAATAAAAATATTTATATTTAAATATATAATTTTAGCATGTAAATCTCTAGTTTATAGCAGATAATCAATATAAAGTAGATCATCACTCATAAATACAATTAAATAAAAATTAGCTGTACTTTCAGTAAAATATTTCGTACATAAAATAGCCCCAAGAAAAAAATTAAATCATTAGTGTTGTTTGCGTAAAATCACATTTGCAGTCTAGAGCTCATTATTACACATAGTTTGCTTTTTGTGAATCTCAAAAAAAAAAATTATTTTGTAAGATTTTTACATTTTTCACATTTTAGCCTTTAAGCACTTTTTGGTTTTGAACAAATTAACGACACATTTATAATACTAATACTCAAGTGTACCTTTTTTTTTACCAAAAATAAATAATACTGACATTGTTAGTACAGAAATCTTCATATAGTGCATTTGTAACTTTATAATTATTGTTGTTAATTATAGATATATAATAAATTTATAAAATATATAGTCTATTAAGTTTAGATACTGTAGTGAGATACTGATTTAAAATTAGTTTATAATTAGGACATATTTAATATATTTGTAAAATGCATTTTGTCTCAAATGATAAAAGCCTAATAAGTTTGAATTTAAAAATCTTTTAGCTATATTCTTCGTTAATTGACTAATAGCTTATAATATTTAGATATAACGAATGCTCTTCAAGTAATCTAGCTTTCGATAATTTTATACATATTTTTTTTAAATTATTTAATGTGGGTTGCTTACACTAAATGAATTAGACTCACTAGAGACGTGAGATTCTAAAAACATAAGACTCAAGTCAAGAAGTAACACTGGTTAGTACATATTTATCGATGTAGAAACATAAGACATAGACAGGTATTGTCGCTTCTGTTTCTATCATATAAAAACGTACAAACTAATGTTCTTTTTTAAACTCATGTATGTATTTGTGTCAATATTTTTTTATTATACTAACGCCTTAAAAAATTAAAAAAAAAAAAATTGAAAGTTAAATACATATCTTGAGTGAAATTATATTTTTATTAAAATTTTTGATTGCTTTGAGTTATAATTTGCTTTTATAATTATTAACGCTTATAAATTATAATTGAAATTATGTAAATATATTGTCAACATATTATATTGATGATATATTTTCCAAATCTGATAACAATTTTTATTTAGATTGTAAAATTTATGAATTGGATATAGTTTGTTAAAAATAATCATATTTAACTGATCAATTTAACAAAAACATGAATTTTAAATTGACATTTTTTTTTCCTTTACAAAAAAAAAAAAAAAATATCGTCTATTAATTATTGGAAAAATCTCGATTTAAAGATTTTTATTTTAAAAGGCAAAACAACTGCCCTAGATTTTTAACTAACCGCGAGTAAAATAGAAACGAGAAGTAAAGAAGCACTACTACAGCGTTGACTTTGTGTTACAGCATTGAAGCATTCTCCGTCGAAAAGGAAAAGCATCTCGAGGCCGGTAAGGCCATTGGAGGGTGACTTTGATTCTACAGGTAAGAAAATTTTTTTATTATTTGCCTTTTGATATAATTTTACGTAGGTAAATTTGCGTTTGAGCGAAAAAAAATACGCTGAGCCTTTTATCAAATGTTTTTGCGTATGCGTCGATTAATGATTTTTTTTTTTTAAATTTTATTTTTACATATTGCTTGATTGCAGCTGCATCTACGTTAACGTGCGATTTATTTTCTTTTTTTTTGTTTTGAGCTGTGATTGAGCCGTTGCTTGCGATTCTTGTTACTACAAGCAAATGCAATGTATACAATTTTTTTGTGATTAAGCGTTGACGTCCTAATAAATTTACGTATCCATGTGTGTATGATTTATATTCATTGCATTTAATATTTTCTTAAAAGTAATCTATGTTCTTAATCATACAAACATGAAAAATGTTAAATTTATTAAAAACACATTTACTACACTTACATAATGCTACAATATACATATAAATAAATTTTATTAATATTATTAATAAAATTTATAATTTATTTTACTGATAATTTTTTTATTTACTAATAAGTACTATCTTGCAAAGTTTTACTTTGTTTATTGACCTATGTTGAGTTGTCATCTTTGTTGAAGGTTAAAATTCATAAATATTACAACAAAGTTATTGATCAAATTGGTCTTTCAAATTTTTAAACATGAAGTTCTATTTAGTGATTTGATGAATTTGTAGGAATTATAAGCTTTTATCGCTATTAGCCAAGTTCAATTTTAAAATATCATTTAAAAATCTACTGAACTGGAGATTTTTTAAGTTATAATGTCTGTTTTGAGTTGAACAGAACAAAACTCTAATTAGATTAACGATTTGTAAAATGAAAGAATTATTAAATCGCAACATTAGCGATTTCTATTTTCGCTATCTTTCTCGAACAAAAGATATTTGACTTATTATAAGTGTCAGAATGGAAAAAAAAACATTATTGTAAAAAATATTTAAGCTTAATTTTATAATTATTAACTATATTTTACTTACATATTTCTGTATAGCTCATATAACAAAAAATTTGTCTCAAATTTCAAAATTAATCTGCATTATTAAAACACTATCGTACATTTTTTATTTCGTTACTTTTTTAATTATTACTGACAAAATTAATACCATTTTTTACTACTATCATTCATTCATTACATATTTTTTTCTAACATTAACAATTAACAAAAGAACCATCTATACACGATACAACCTTTCTGCTTAAAGGCAAATCATGAGTAGAAAAATTAATATTAAAAAGCAAGAGCATATGTTTACAAATGCAAATAACTATTTATTGAAATTGAAATGACTCGCGTTAGCTGTAACAGAGATAAAAAAAAAATTATTAGTTTTTTCTGCTCTTGAAATAGTCTTAAAAATAGTTAAAGCATGAATTTATATGGTGGTTTAGTGGTAACAACAACCGGCAGTTCAGCTGTGCATGCTACATCGCCTACGAAACCTGGTGAGTTTCGAGCAGATTTTATCACTGAACTGTAGAATAAAACGTATTTTTTGTTATTAGTTTAAATTTTGTAATTATGCAGACAATTTTGCTCTAGCCTTTTTCAAATTTGCATTACATATTTTTCATTTTTATAACATTCAATTGCACGTTCAAATTCTTTTCATACAGTCTACAATTTACCAAACCTTATCATTTTGTACTAACAATTTTTTGTTGTTGTGAATTTTTGATAAAACTGTAATTTTTGCATTGATTGATTTTTATGTGTAACATTTATTTTATGTTATTTATTTGTACTTATGAATTGATAAATAATTTATCTTATATATTAACAAGCATGTATTTCGTAGTTAACAATTTTTTTTTCAAATTATAAAAGCAAAATATACAAATTTTAAAAAATTAGAGCAATATTTACATTTTCAAGACTAGTATAGTTTTTCTTTATTTTGTTTTAATTTTTAATTTCTAGATTAGTAAATACTTTTTCTAAAATAAATTTTTTGAAATTTTATAAAAGTAATTATAAAAATAATTGTAGTTTGCAAATAGTAAAAATTTTCTAAAACTTTGTACACTGATAAAAAAGAAAAAAGAAATATTTATTAGAAATCACATTTAAATACTTGCAATATAAATTGTTCAAAAAATTATTGTTTCTCGGAAAATGCAATAACCATTAGTAATACTTATCATATCATCTGTAAATAGAATACAAAATTTGCATTACCATTTTTCATCGCGTATCATATGTCCATGATTTTATCAAAATTAAAACGATCATTATTTTTACAATTTTAAACTTACATGAAATCAAAAAACATTAATTTTATAAGTTAGAATTTACTAACTTTATAACATAAATAAAAATCTTCCATTTATGAAATGCGATTATCTACTAATACCATAATGTACATACTAATCAAATTTTTTATGAAATTCTCAAGAAAAAAAATCAGCCAAATTTAAGCAGGCATTTTCATTTACAATGAGTCTCAGGTCGTTTATATTTACAGCCCGCATAATTATTAAATCAAGTGAACAAACAAAAAAAAATAATAACCCTTACCCAAGTTTATCAGTGTACATTGTTCTGAGGATCGTTAAGAGTCCCAAAAATATAATTCTGAGCCATCCAAGTCGATTAATCGCTGGCTGGTAATAAAATTGCTCCATTCTTGCATTTATATTCTGACGAGCTATTTATCATGTCACATGGGAAATATCCCTGACGTACACACACAGTGAGCCCGGATAAAGCTGAGGCTACGACAGGATTGGCAGTTTCAACATCAGTACCAATCGCCACATCGACACCGGTAAGCTTACCAGCGGGACCAGTGAGTCCACCTCCACTACAGAGCAAAAACGATCATCCGTCTACGAAGCCAAGTGTCCAATATCCAGCTGTATTGAAGGGAAGCAGCAACAGTGCGATGAGGTCGTCTGTCGCATCACCACCAAATCCAAGCCTGGTACCATCGGGAAAGGTACCACCACCAGTGCCACCACGAGGCAGCGTCTCAGCCAGAGGAAAGTTGGACTCGTCGACGTCGTCGGGCCGAGGTGATGATAATGATGAGCTTGACAATGGCAACGCACTACCGGATGATGGCAATGATTATTATGATGATGATGCTCGTCTAAATCAATTGATCAGCCCGAGTGCTCGCTTGCTGCTGCATGGCCTGGAGCGTAACTCCCCCTTGATAATGCATGATAATAATAATCGCGTACCACAAAAACCATCACAACCACAATCGATAATAACCCATCACCGGCTGACACCTGTTACGACAAAATTACCACCGCCACCACGACCATCCGCGCTCCCTAACTACAACAACAACAACAACAACAATAATATTAATAATAGACTCGTACGCTCGGACTCCTTCTATGACAATCTCCATCTGCAATGCAGCACTAATCCCACTGCTGCCACCATCAGTCCCATACCCGAGGAGATGAGAACTCATCGTAGGAATACCGATTACGTCCAGTATGGTGCAACCGTAAAACCAAAGTATCCAGACGCACTCGATGCGGATGAATTTGTTAGTGTCGAAAAAATTGACGACTCCTATGTCATAAAAACAAGCCCCTATCCATTTAGACCGGATCGTCATCGTAAGAGTAAAGATAGCAACACTGAAGATTACCGTTCGGAAATTTCACAATTATCGCGACGTACCTCAACATCCAGACGTGGATCATCAACGCATCAAACAGAGCCTCAATACACATCTTCTATTAGTATGTCCAAATTTACGTATTTCATCAATCCAGCTGATAATGTTGAACTGATGAATTGGAAGATGTCAAGAAAGGATAAAAAACATTCGGAAACTTATATAGAGAGAATGCGGAGACTTGAAAATGAAAGGATTATGCGTGAAAGAGAAATACAGGCTATTAAATCTGCTCAGATACTTTTGAATCAACCTAAAACTAGTAGTGGAAATTTGTCTAGAAATGATGATCAGAATGATGAATCTAAAGGTAGTAAAGATGGTAGATCTATATTAAAATTCATTCAAACAAGTTATTCGCAGAGGAGAAAACTTGTACCTATCAGATCGATTAGAAGACGATTTGCTGAACGAACGTCTTGGTTATCGATACCTAAAAGAACGAGCGAAGAGTCTAATCGATCACCACAAGCCTCGAGATCAAAGTTAGGCCCAGCTGAATCTAAACGTAGCTTTGCCTTTTTAGGACACTCTTATCCTGAGTGGACTAGATCAAAAAGACTGTTTCGTACACTTGATGGTTTAAATCCAAATATTAGAAAGTCCAAGAAAGAAATGACGGATAATGTTAAAACTTCATTATCAGATGAAGAGTATAGAGATTACTTGAGCAAACAGTCAAAAACTCGAAAGACTCGCGCGGTCCGACGAAATTCCTCTTTCCTGCATGGTTACAGCGATACTGAGTGATAAACATTTTTTTTTTTATTTTAAGTTTGCTCATGCTGAGTGATGTTTTTTCTTTTAATCTATTTGTATTCAATTTATTTTTTCTTTTAATTGATTTTTTGATTTTTTTTTGTATATGGCTTTCAAGAACGAACTTTGATTATGAGTAGTCTTGATTGAAATAAAAAATGATTATTTTGCTTTAGATGAAATTATCGACAAATCTACATTACCGACCTGACCGTATTTTTTAAATTATTTTAAAGAAAGTAACGAAAAATTAAACAAAATTTGAGATAACAATTTTACGTTATTTTTATTGGAATAATTGAAAAACACGGTCAGATAAATCATATGTTGATAAATTACATCCTAATTTTATTTTGAGTGATTTTGATTGTATTGCTGTTTTATGTGTATGGTGTGATATTTTCTTATTATACAATCTACGAACGCATATCAGCTTTTTGAGAGTGTTGGCTTTTCAACTATTATTTTTTTTCTTTTCTTGTTTAATTTTTAATTTGTTACTTGATTTGATTTTTGGTAATACTAAATGGTGATATTTAGAACAAATGTTCATAATGTTTTATGAGTTATTGTAATAATATAGTATCTTGAAATTATTTAACAGAAATCTTAAACACTTCCAAATTAAAAAAAAAAAAAAAATTAAATATTTTTACTAGATTTTGAAATCAAAAGTAATTTTAACGGGAAGGAACATAGACAATCTACATTATTAAATTTACCGTATTTTTCCCAAGTTTTAACAGAAATATTATTTCTTCAAGCGTTGTAATGTGATAAATAATGCTTTAATGAAGTGCATGTGATCTTTTTTTGTTAAAATTAAGAAAAAATTCGGCGAGGTTGGTATTGTTAGAAAATAGTAACTGACTTCTTTTATTAGGATTTTTGTGAATCTAAGAAAAAACAAAGACTTGGGCAAGTTTAAAATTTGATTAGTTATAATTAATGAAACGCTTCTAATTTGAATTAGTGGTTTTTATTTTTAAACTTGCCTACAATCACATCTTTGTTTTTCAATTTATTATTTATGCAACGACAGCCTTATTATGCACATAAATAAAATTTAATGTGCGATATTGTTCCTATCGAATGATAAATCTATATCATAGACATTCATTTGCAATATTAAATGAATAAAGTGTTGTAGCAGTTAAGCTCGTATTTTGGGAAATCAAAGTCAGAACTTTAAATAAAATAATATTTATAGATCAGATGTAAAAAGAAAAATTAACTAATTATGTTATTACTAAAATAATTGTAATAATTAAAAAATTTTTAGATGTACAAACGTACAAATATATCTTTTTATTTGTTAAAACTAATGGTTTTCTATTAATGTCTAAACCTTCTAGATGTAGAAAAAAATTGAAAATTTTGAGATAAAGTTTCATAAAAATTTACAGATTTTAAAGTTTATTAACGTATGCTAATGAAAAAGCTCCTTATATGTCAACGTCTCCCTCGCTTTGCTAGTCATGCCGCAAGCTTATATTTGTGCTAGTAGTACATCTTGAAAAAAATTTTGATTTGATATAAATATTTTTTTATATATTTTTTTTTATTTTAATTATAAAAAGTTTTATGAAAAACCGCGAATTTTTTTTCTTAATAAAATCAAATAAAAATTGAAGAGCTGATAAAAATGCGTTTTAACAAATTTTACGAGTATAAATGTCTAATAGTCAAAAATTATGAAATTAATAACATTATAATTATAGAAGGCTCTTCAATGATTTTTCCAGAAGCAAAGTAACCCATTTTCAATCATCGAACTCTGTTTATAACATAATTCAACGTTGATTTTATTTTCAGGTAACCTACCTAAATTAAAAATTTTTAGAGCATGTGATTAAATATCATTTTAATAGGTTGTAATTTTTAATTTTATCCCCTAGTAAATTTTATAGTTTATTAATCTTAAAGTGCAATCTATAATCTATAAAAATAAAATTTATGTATTAATAAATAATTAATTATACTATCTTAAGAGAATAAGTACAGAATTATTTTATTTGATATATTTTTTTATGCAATTTGCTAAAACAGTTTTAAACGGACTTGATAATAATAAAAAAAATAATTTCTATTAAGATAGTAATTTTTATAAAAGATTGCACTTTTTGATTAATATGCGTAGATATAAGATTTACATGTTAAAAAAAAAATAAAAAATGTAAATCTTTATTCAAAAATTACATGCCTGAAAATTACAAAAATTGCTTAATATTGTTTTAATTTGACAATGTATTGATTGATTGTGATTATAAAAAAAATAATTGACGTTATTTATTTTAAATTTGCATTAGATCAATTATGTTTAGGTGTAATAATTGTATTATTGATTGAAAATGGGTGAAATTTTAATTCATGTCTTCTCTTTTTCTTAAATGTCAAAATTTCTATCTCACTTTCTCTATCTCTCTTTATACATGATTTTTATTATTCAAACTCTTTTTCTCTTTACATCTTTTTTATTTCGTCTCCTCCCTTCTTTTTGTGCTCTTGGTATGAAACTTTCCATTAGATTGTCTTTGTCTTTAATAATTCTCTAAAATTACCATTTCTAATTAAAAAAAAAAAAAAAAACATTCAAGTAGTTAATTGTTAATAAATCAGAGAAAGATAGAGAAAGAAAAAAAAATTAATTGAATATCAAACGTTGACCGACAATTAAATAAAGAACACTAAGAAACACTAAGAAAAATTCGTTCGCGATGAGATGCTAACAGTAGCTTGCGCTTTCTCCGTAGGTGGCACCCTTCCTTCCACTTGTTCCACCCCGCCCCCGCCTTTCGATGACGCGGTGCGTTCAAACGACCAAACATTGGCCTCCGGCGGCCATCATCATCATCATCAGCAACATCATGGGACCAGCATACTCGCCGGCTCCCATAGTTCTCGAAATAAAAACGTTCATCATGTCACTCTCGCCAAGACTTACCACGACACTGTTAGGTATGTAATAATTATTCTTCTTTTTCTACCACCAGCTTCTACCACTAAGCTTTAAAAAAAATTATTTTTTATCTCTCCAGCATATCAGACGTGCATTTGGAGAGCAGTTGTAGCGGAGGTAGCGGAGGCAGCGGTGATGGTAGACCAACAAAATCCTCGTTAAGCGTTGAAAGCGGTGGTAGCAGCAGCCGGGGTGGTGGTCATACTTGGACTCCACCAGCGGGTAGTGCTGAGGGCTCGACACCAACCTGGACCGAAGGCACACCCTCGTTCACTGAAAGCTCCAGTAGCGGCGACATAGGTAAGTGCCTCTACGCGCTCCACATTTACTACGCCACCAGCTGAAGAGTGAGACTTGTAGCATTCCTGTAATTATATTTATTGACTCACATTTCCTTATGTGCCAGTGATGAGTGAGGACAAATATATTTTATCCTTTAGCTGGATATGTAATTATATGTATAGACGTACAGTCGTCTTGGGAAGAATATTAATGAGTGTTGATGTTCTTGATCGACGTCTATTGTATATCCAATAACTACGTTATTTTAATTGTCTATTGTACTTGTAGTACCTATAGCGCTTGTGTGTATATAAAAAATGAATCACTTATATCAAAGGTGCTTTAGATTGCCAAAGAATTTGAAACAGTGCGCTTCCTTTCGATGCTGTATTTGTTTTAGTGTTAATTGCTGTAAAGCTTGCTGTAAACGTCATAATCAGTGCCTCAATTTGACTTTTTAATCTTCTTTTTTTTTGTTTTAAAATATGTCCTCGAATTTTATTCAGATAAAAATGCAGTATTGTGTTTTAATCTACAAATATTGTAAACAATATCTTCAGAAGTATTTAATTACAATAATTTGATAATTTGTGAGAAAAATAATCACTTCGTTATTGTACATAGAAAGTTAGTTGATAGATTAGAAATTTAATATATTTATTTGTCGATAAATATATTCGTTGTATTTAAAGTAATGTGTGTACCTGTAATCATTTTGTACAATAATTAATCAATCCTAATTTCAAAAGATACTAGAACGATAGACAATATTGTGAATATTTAAAAAATAGTCTATTTTCTCGAATGAAAAGATACGTAGGATATGAAAAGAAATTTTAGTATTTATCATAGTTCTGTTTAGATAACTAAATGTAACCTGTTACATCTCTTGAAATATTTTATAATTTTGAGGCCGACAATAAAACAGTTTTCTGCCTAAAAAAAATAGTTTTTTGAACTGCTTACTTCTTTTTACACAAAATTTAACAAGTCTCATAGGATCGACCAGCTTTGAGATAAGTTTTGGCTTATTTTTTTCTGCATCATATTTTTTATTTATTGTTGCATACTAATGATTTTATCATTCTTCCTTGTATACAACTCTCATGCACTCAATCAATTTCTACCTTCGAAATTTTGATTTTATTTTACGTTATTTTTATTTGGTCTAAAATTTTTAAATGTCATCTGCAATATGTGCATTGAAAAATTAAATGAATCATTGCAATATACAAGTCAATTAATTGAATTAATATTACAATTTTTGAAAATTCAAGCGCAAAAAGGCATGGAATTAGCAAAAGCATGAAAGCTTAGTGCTTTAATTAAAATTTATTATCACATATTTTTTCACTCAATAAAAACTTATTGAGTTTAGTTAGGAAACAAAATTGTAAATATAGTTTTTCTTTCTTACTATGACTTTAATTATTCATAATTTAATTTAGTTCACCTACAATATGATTTTCTTAATTTTTCATCCATTAAGTAATATAATTTTACTAAATAGATAGAATTATTCACAAGATTCTATTTTAATCAAGTCATTTTTTCTGTTCGCCTGTATATAAAAAATTACAAGAATATAAAATAAAGCTTATTTTATTATAAATTTTGGGTTTCAATAAGCAGCTTTAATTCTATTTTTGTATTCTCATTTGATTTATAATCTCAAACAAGTATCTAATGAAGCAGAATTATATATTGAGTAAAGAAGGCTTAATGATTTCGCTAATAACTTCAAATCATATTCTATTCACAATTGCGCTTAGACATATCTCTAAGTAACTACGCACCAGCATAACATCTCTACAAGTCTTCATGTCATCTATATAATACACTTAATTTTACAAGACTTATTTTACGAATAGTAAATGAATAATCAACAATTGATTTATATAAAAGCTGGAAAATTTTCAGGTTGTCCAACAACGCCAGTGAGAGGTAACCAGCGGGCCGAGAATGGAAGTCGAACCTCAGCATCAGTAGAGGAAGCGTTGGCCAGTCTCACCACAGAAATGGTAAGCTTTTTTCACACTTTTTTATTAAGCTAAAAGTACAGCGGCTGTTTCTTTTTTTTTTAAATCTTTTTTTTTTATATTTTGAGTTTTTTCTAAAACGTGGCTTTTGTTTCTTGCACTTTGTGTAATCTCATTTGTGTAATAAAACTAGTGCCATCTTATAGAGCTTAAGAACGAGCAGGCTTATATTTGATTTTTCATTGTGTGGCTTGATCTTTTTAGCTAATGTATTTGTAGTTAGTGGCATCTGATATTCTAATTAAAAAATCACATTAAATACCCCGTTACGACATTAATATTTATTCAAAATTCACAAACATTATACATAAGCTTTCTTATACACAATCATAAGCTTTTTAACTAAATTTTGCACTTAGGACAATGCAAAAAAATTTATGTGCCCTTACGCCCTAGCACTGCAATCAGTGACAAACTGCAGTTTTTAAAAAAGTTTTTTTGCGTTTATTCTTTACAAATAGGAGTTTTAAAAAATTCAAAAAAAATTTAATCATTTCGGAAAGTGCATGTGCATTCTGAACCTGTTTTATTTCTTCATACTTAGAATTTTAAGAGCATCTTAGAAGAATAGATAAGCGATACAATCGGTGCAAATAAAAAATTTCGATTGTTTAAAGCGGTTACAGCATTGACCCCTCTTAATTGCACACAATCCAAGCAAGCATTATAACACAAATTTATAGACATAGAGCTATATCAGCCATGAATGACAAAACAAAAATTTAGTACACGAAAAAACTTGATTTAGATTTAATTATTAATTTAAATATGTGAATCTTTTTTTTGCATGTTGTAATACTTTTTTTTGCAAGCTGTAAGATGAAATATTATTTAATAAATTTAATAATACTCGTGTAAATATTAATATATTTCATTTCGCAATGCCACATTTTGAAAATCAATAACATTATTCATTAATAATTGCAATATTTAACATAGCTTGATTAAAAAATTATTTTAAATTTTAATAATTATTTTGATTATTAAATTTAAAATACATAAAAAAGTAAATTGATTTATTTTGTAATAATATAATTTTTAATAATCAATAATTAACATCTGATCTTTAATCACATGAATATTACAACATGCAGATTCACTAATCTTGTAATAAAATTTCACTGACTTGCCGATATAAACGTTTTTCATTTATATTTAGACTCACAATTTTAATTTTTTGTCAAGCACAATCAATTATTATTTTAATAATCTATTACTTTAATGACTCTAATAAAATTTTAAATTATGAACTATAAAAAAGGATATATTCGTAAAATTATACATGTTTAAATATAATATGTAAAAATACAACCTTTACTCTCATTTTCTATATTATTTTTCTGTAAAAAATATTTTTTTCTTTCTTATATATGTTAATTTTTTTTTTTTACAAAACTTGTAGTTAAAATTATTGTTAAATGTTGTAAAAAATGTATTTGTCATTTATATAGATTAGTTTGCAAATTTATATCAGTAGTAGCAACTTGTTTCTTTTTAAATAGCTAAAATTTATTATAATTTTAAACATTGGCAGTTGTAACAATATATTTTTATTGAGATAAACATATATTTTCATTTGATTTTTTATTATAATTTTTTCATAAAGTAGCAAAAAAGTTAAAAATATATTTAAAATTTCAAGAAAAAAAAGTTATTATATGTAGATGCAAAAATTAAATATAAAACGCTAAAGTAAATTATATTTAGAAACGTTAATGTAAAAGTAAATGTTGTTTAAAAATTTATTTTGTATGACTTTGAATTACGCTGCTTAATTTTGTAATCAATGGTACTTCTTTCTAAACTATAGACGTGCAAACTTTTTTCAGGCAATTTGGAGAGATCAGTTCAATAAAGAAACAGAAATCTGAAACAGTTATATTGAAGAATAACCTTAGACTTTTTAAAAGGTTGTAATTTTACCTTTCTTATACTTGTTGTCATTTTAGCTTTTGTAACTTTACGCTTGTTACTATTATTTTCTTTACGAATATGCCTTTTTTTGTTTTCAATGAATAATTTTGACATTTTTACTCAAAATAATCTTCAATCATATTTAAGATTATTTTGTAATTTTTTTTAAGCCTCTTTGTTAAAAAAGAAAACAAAAATTAAACACTACGATATTAAGCGTCTTTAGGTCATTTGTTAGTCTAGTACGTGAGAAAATCATTTATCAAAATTTGTTATTAAATATTAAATCTAATCTTTTGATTAGAAATTTAATTCTCAATGTAAATTTTGCACGACACAAAATTTTGTTAGCAATCTTAGAACTTTTACCGTAAGTTTATATTAGAGGAAATTAAAATAAAATTTTATCGAAGTTGTATATGCGTTGTTATACAAAGAGGTAAAATAGTAGAAAAACAAATTAGTAGGACCAAGTGCCGAGTGTTAATAGCATCTGAAAAAAAAATTGTTTTCCTAATTAGGAAATTCTGCAACGAGATTGAGGGCATCTCGTCATTGACAACGCGGATCTAGTAATGCGACGTTCAATGGCGATCTACTCGAGATAGAAGATAGAGAGAAAAAAAAAACTTTATTCCAATGAATAAAATCTCGACAAATAATTTACGATCGTTATTAACCCCTTTTTTCCCCCTTCGCGGCAAAAGTAACCGAACTTATTAAATATTAAGCGCGCGATTGGCATCTCACTATTTTTAGTCAAGCTTAAAATGCTCGAGGATGCATAATCACACCACCCCCTTAATTTTTTATTTATGTCTATTTATGTTTTATTTATTTTTTTTTATTTGTGGAATACAGGATGTACATGGAATACATGGAAGGACTTGTAGAGCCAAATTGTTTTTTGATACATGTTAGTTTATAATTTGTTGACGATTGTTGATCACAGTACAATTTTAACAAGCTGATTAAATTAAATTAAGAGGACGCTTTAATTTATCTTTAGAAACGATAGTGATATTCTTGATTGGAAAAATTTTCTAGAATTGTTTAAATGTATGTTACTTAGTATGAAAATTGGTTATGAAATAAAAATCATAAGAGTTGATAAATTAATTAAAATTAAGATGACGTAAATAATGTGATACATAAAAGCTAAGATCAAATAGTATATCTTTATTGCGTACATGATAGAAATTTTTAGAATTTTATGTATGTGTATTATAATATTTATTGGTTCAAGGGTATTCTTGTGAATTTGTATGCAAATTAAAATCAAGTGTACGTATATCAAATTTTTAATAAAATAATGTTACTCAACTTCGTTATTTGAACTTTATTTATATAATTAATTACAATTTAATCAAACAAATAAAAATTTTATAAAAAATTTGTCAAAAAATAAAAACTTAATATCAAAAGCTTCCTTTTGAATTAACAATGATCAGCTAAATAATTTATCAATTAATTCATGTGTGTATACGTAAGAGGTTCTCAAAATTTTGGCCTATAAACGCGTAAATAAAATATGCACAATCATAACATGGCCATCACGTCAACGTGTATATTCAATAGACAAGATTTAGACCTTACGTATTTCATGATAATTATCAAGTAAATTATTATTTTTTATTTCACCAAAGAATTAATTATTTTTAATATTCTTATGACAGTCGATCTGAGGTGTTAAATAATTTGCGAGTCATGTGTATGCACTGTACAAAAAAAAAAATAATAACTAGAATTTAATAAGAAATATTAAAGGAATTGCCAAATAGAAATCGCTTACTTAGAATTGTTGTTGAAAATTATTTTATTGCGCTAAGCACGATGAATGAACTCATGTTGGCGGAGCATTTGAAATTAATAAAAATTAATAGAATTAAGATGTCAAACTTGTACTTTCTTTGGAAGAATTTTATTAATTATAAAATTTTCAATGTTTTATTATAGTTATTAAATAATAGTTCAATGTTGAGCTTTATTTCAAAAAATCCATAATTTTTTTATTAAAGAAAACGTAAACGGTTAAATAAAGTATGCTTTGTATTACTGTTACATGGTGTAAGGAAACAAAAACAAAATTATTTGAATATTTATTTCTAATTATATTTAAATAAAACAGAAAGCAGAATATGACGTACAAGTAAAATGCATTTTGAAAATCATATTTTCATCAATTTCAAATGCTATCCGTAGGAAGAAACATTTGTAAATACAAATTAACAATTAGTCCGTTTACAAATAACTGGTGATACTTAATTTTGATTTCATAAAAAATTAATTGTGTAATATTATAAGTATATATATATATGTAAGTGTATGTATGTGTATATACATGTATATATGTAAGTATATGTGTGTGTATATATATAGATATACAACACGTATGTATAGTATACAAAAAATAAGTATTGATAAACACATAAGTTATACATAAACGCTAACAATGCCTTATTAAATGCATTTCTGTTTTTAAATTTAATATAAATAGTGAAAATATTCTAGACAGTACATTATATATGTAGAATGCTTGACAGGAAGAGATTATATTTTAACAGCTTAATTGATAAAATTTGAGTTGTAAAGATAATTGCCCGCTTATTTATCAGGTTCAGTGCTAAGCCTCAAATTTGATTTTTTTTTCGTGACAATAAAAACGTAACTCCAAAAAAAAATTTCTTTATTGCGTATCTTTATAGTTAGGTTGACTCATTACTATAAACGTATCTCACAAGTCACAAGCTATTTGAATTATAGATCTTGATAAATAGGATCAAATAGGGGCTGATAAAAAAAATTTCGAGACCTATATTGACCCGTGTAGCACTGAACCTCTTGATGAATTTTTTCATTTTTTTGTAACAATTAAAAACTCAATAAATACTCAAAAAAACTTTTAGTTTTTCCATACCGTTCCAACAAAAACTATTTTTGCTAATATTTTAAATCTGTTAGAATATTAATTGTCAATTAATTTAGCTTTTAAAGAAACCTAGAGTTTTTTCATTTTTTAAAACTGTTAATTTTTATTTATTTTTTACTATGCCATTAACTATAATTATTGAACAACTGTAATTAAATTTAATACTTTATTTTTACATTTTTTTCTCATGACATGAAAGTATTAAACATAAAAAAAAATGCTTTATAATTACTTTTATTAAAAAAATTATCTCCATGTTAATACACAAACTATCGCTGTCTGAAACAAAACAACATTGATGATTATAGTATTAAATAATATTTAAAATAATTCATGTAAAATAGATTTGATTATAATTTTAAAATTACAGTTTTTTTAATATATTTGGAAATATATTTTTATATTTACAAGTATTTTATTATAATTTTATAATGATTTTATTTGTCTTATAAGAACTAATACTATATTAATTTATAAAAATAAAACGTTTGTGTAACAACATTTTATTTAATTTTATTTTAATTGTTAATTATCTACAAACGTGAATTGTAAAGTGCTACTTATATTTAAAAGATTGACTGCAATAGGCTCTAAACGTATACTATACATACATAGAAACATTAACATGTAATCTCTGTGTTATTATAAAATTGCAATCTTTGTTAATTATTTAATAAGTATACGTACAAAAATATCAATAATAATAAAAATAATAATAATAAGGCAATATTTGCGTGTAAATAAGTAGTTTATTCATGACCTTAAGAGTTTTCTTAAAAAATAACACAAGAATTGGAAAAAAAATTTTGATTGTATGTTTTTAGCACTCTTTATTTCCAATTAATATTAGTGTCGCAGTTTAATGGAAAATTAAAACATAATCTGGTTTTGAATATTGAAAAATAAATATCAAGTTATTTATTAGATAAATGCACTTGTTTTACATAAAAAGAAAATTTGACCTAATTATTTTTTAAACTTGGTAAATATTTTTTCATCCATTAATAATTTTATGGTCATTTTATAAATTAAGAATATTACTAAATACACGAGGTGTTGCTTTCTTATTAAGTTACCATATAAATAAAATGTATAAATATTGTAAGTTATATCCTCATAAAATTACATGCATATTCAAACCATGCAGATAAACTAGTTGAAACCATAATCCTACAAAGTCTTGAAAAATGAATTCAAAAGCAATGATTATAATTTATCTCTTTTTGGAATAACTTTTGGTTCAATAATTTTTATTATAATTGAATTTGAATTTTATGATTTTATATTTTAATCATTTTTTAAATTAATATAAATTTTAAAGTAGCAATAAATAGATGATAATGGCGCCTTAAAAAGATAATCAAAGTTATCGATGATTTTGAGGTGAAATCTTACCAAGTTAAAAATAATAATTTCAAAATTTTTGTTGGATTAATGAAATAGCTTGTTAGAATCGTATAGACGTTTTGAAACCAAAATGTTGTTCATACATGAATACAATTATCGAATGTTTGAAGCTTATGTGACTATTGAATATTGATAAAGCATCAGAACTATTTTGTTTTTTTTTAATTTCCCATCATAAAATTGTTGTACAAATTCATTCGAATTCTTCAAAATTTATTAATACACTATTTAATTTTTGTTTGATGCATTAAAGAAACCTATGTAATTCTTTTACTTATTTTCATATTGTTACCGTACTAAACAATTGTCATAAATAAATGAACAATTAATAATCAAATGATCAAGTTATCTAAGAACTTAACATCATCGCTTATTTTTCTCAAGTATAAAAATTATTATATAATAAATGTGCATAAAATTTAAAAAATAGTTTTCTGATCATATTTGTAATTAGTTAATTTCAATGCTTTTTAACGTCGCAGTGTAAAACGTGTAATAAAAACATATATCAATGGTTGAATTATCAAAAAAAAAAATTTATACTCCTATAATATATATTAGGTAAGACTAATGTATTAAAATGTTATGTTTACTTCGCTTAAATAGAGTATTATTGCAATTTTAAGCGATCGCAATTACAATTAAGTTTCTAAACTGCTAAATATATATATGACAAGATTTTAAATATGTCCAAAAATTTAATTTTAACAATGACTTGCTGTAGTTATTAATAATGTTCTTTAATTCGTGTTATTTCTTGTTAAACTGGTTCTTAAAATTCTTTCTATCGTCTACTTTTTTCATTTCTAATTTTTCTTGGCTATAAAAATATTTATCAATACTTTTGTAAAAAAAAAAGAAACAAAAACTAACAATGTTATGCTTTTTAAGTGTAATATTACAAATTTTCGATAAGTAATAAACGATCAGTTTTTCAAAAAAGAAAATAAGTGAAAATTTATATAATAATGTATAAATGAAAAGCGATTAGATCTATTGTATTATATAAAAACGGTTTTGTTTTTATTGAAACTTAGTCGCATATAATTTACACGATCACTATCTGTATCATTTATAATAATTAAAAAAAATCTGCGTTTTTGTGAATCGCAGTCCACTTAAAGTCATGATACCCTCTTGTCCAACATAAAACGTAAAGAGCCACTAGACAAGTTGTTACAAAAAAAAAAGAAAAATAATAAATTATAAAAATAATAAATATTATAGACTTGTAATTTATTACACCATATGCAACTAAATATTTTTTTTAATTTTATTTTATCATTTTTAATTATAAAACAATTATTTTACTAACCCGTATTTTATTAGTGTGCTATTCATTTGTTTAATTATTTGAATTACTATTTATATTTAAAAAAAAAAAATTATTTTTACTATTTTCCAACTCTATTTATAAACTCTTAATTCATCGTAGATGTTGCTATTATCATAAACAGATCTTTATATCTTTCAATATTTTTTTAACATGTGATTTGTTTGCTTTGGTGCCGGAGTGTGTTTTTGGTAAGCTGTAGAGCTTAAATAAGGGTTGTAATTCTTTTTGAGTGTAGTACAGTCATGATCTACAAATACATAATATGTGACCTTTGTGGTTTTCACGTATCATTATCGCTTTAAGTAGTTAAATGTATATTTCTATGGAAAATCTTTGTATTATTTCTCACAATGGATAAGTTATCTTTACTTCCTCACAATATCTTTTGCCTGTACTTTTTGTGTAAATTTAATTTTTTTTTTAAAAAAATTGCCTAAAAATTTGATTGTGAAAAATATACATTTTGACATGATCGAAAATTCGAGTCATCTTTGGCATTTTTGTCTTATTTCATTTGAAAATTTCAAAATATAAAAGTAAGAGTTTTATCTCGCTTGCATGTCTCTGAGAAATTGACAAAAATAAAGCCTAAAGCGATAGGCATAAGGCAATCAATTATGATTCCGCAAATAAAACTGGAAGCAAAAAATTGATAAAAAAAAAATGAAAAAATGGCAAAAATTTAGAGTCGAGGAAGCTTGATGCTCGAGCGGCTGAGAAGCTCAATGAGACGGATTTCCCTGAAGCGCAGCAGCAGTAGCAGAAACAGCAGTGGGACTCGGCACGTTACCGTTGCCGTTACCGCGGTTCAATATGAACTAAGCTCACGCAGGCCTATACCTTGACGAGAAGCTAAGCAGACTTGACTATGACTCATCGTGAAATGGCAAGATCCAAGTGATAAGGATGACTGCGGGAATGAAAGATGCTCGAATCGATTAAATTATGATCTTGACTGGGACTCGAATTATTTTCATTTTTATATAAAAATTTTATCGAGAACTCGCTATATAGTACAGGCCGTATTTTGCAAGATGCAATATTATAAAGTTATACACTTGATAATATTAAATATTTTATTTATTAAAATTTTTCCTTTTATTTACATATATTGTGCTGGTATTTTTTTAATGTGGAAGTTGTTATTGACTGAAAGTGGGAAGTTGATTTTTGAACTCATTATATTATATATTGTATGAATGTATATAGCCACAAATACTACATATTAAAGTAGTGCTTGAAAATTGTTTTTTATCGTAAACACATGTTAATTTTTTTTTTAATTTTATTTGATTTAAGATTATAACATGAACATAAATAATCAAATGTTAAAATAATTATATAGCTATGTGTTTATAAAATTATAAACTATACTAATACATTGTTATCTAATACATATTTATATTGTATTAAATATTAATAACAGTAACATATATATATACAGTATTAGTAATTGAAAATGTACATATTTCAATAAAAAAATCTTTTTCAAAAAAATAAAATATGTTGTTTTTTCATTTTTTTCAATTTGTTGGATTTGAAATTTTATTTTTCCTTATTCTATTACGTTGTATTGATCGTTAATGTAAAGAAATATTTTTTTCTTATCACGTTTGTCTGTGATTAGCACGAATTACAATTTGATATTAATAAATTAAACCATATTAATAAATATTTTTCATAAAAAGGTAAACTTGTGATTGATAACAAGTAAGCCTCAATTTATGCATCATTTGTTGCTCTTCATCACATTTTAATATTGCATTTTTTTTTAAATTTTATTATATATCTTATTTTTTATAACCACTAATATTTTTTATTTGTGTCCTCTCATTTTCATTTACACCCTTTTCAGACACATCTCTAAATGCAGGTGATTGGCCGAGATTGCTTATTGTTTGAGCAAAAATAAAAAAATAGGTGACAACGGACCGGAGACGATGCTAATGGTCTTAACGATGTAAGCAGATCCTATTTTGAATAGATATTATGTTTTTTTTTTTTGACTGAAAAATAAAAAAAAAGAAGAAAACTAATTATGCAAATTGATATTAAATAAAAATGCATTTAAGGTACTTGTGCATTTAAATACCTGCGAATACATCATGCATTTTGCACGATTAACGTTATAATTTCGCTAATGCATGTAGAAAATGTTTCAATAAAAATAAAGTTGCGAATTTTGTTGATTTAAAGAATGATATTATTATTTTAATTACCAATGGCTTTTTAAGTAATTTTTATGACAACATTTTCTGTGTGCAGATCAAATTATTATTAGTAAATAAGATCGACTATAGTAGTAACACAAAAAATTTGTAATACGCTTATTTGTAAAAAAATTTGATAATTATAAATATTTTGTTAAAGTGAATTTTTTTTTTCTTAAAATATACACATTTTTGTTACCATAGTGCTCGAATTAATTAAAGTCATATTTTTTAAATTTTGTTTTTGCAATATTAATAATTTAATCCATCTTATGCTAGTGAAAGCAAGTTAAGTAACTTCTAAGAAGTTTTTGTATATTAAAGTATATATACACTACTTTTAATAGTCACAGTGAAATGATACCTAAATGATTATGCTTTCGATATTTGATAAAAAATTTACGTCACTTATTTAATTTTCAAGATAAAGCGTTTTATTATTGTAAAAAAAAAATATAATTTTGTAGCAAAAATTGTAATTATATGGTTTTTCTAAAATATTTCATGCGATACTAAAGAGTACGAAAGATATTATAATTGTTTGTTATTCAATCGTGAAAAATATTTTTAAAACTTTAATTATTTTAAATAAGAATAAAAATAAACGAAATATTTTTCACGATTACAAAATTAAATTATTGCAAACAGAAATATATTGTAAAATTAAGTAATTAAATTTGTAACGCATCAAAATAATTAAATTTAAAAAAAAAATAATCGTTAACATGTTGAGTTCATTTAACGTAAGAATATACTGACATGATTTTGTTTAAAATTATTGTACTAACAAAATTTAATAAGTAATTTCTAATGATTGTTAAATAATATAATAATAAAATTTAGCAAATGTGAAAACAGAAATTGTTATGTTAAAGTACACAGCAATATATTAAGATTAAATTGTGGGGCTTATAATGGTTTAATTGCTAGAACGTTGGTACAGGTAAAAGTTTCAATCCCAACGTTCTACTATTTTTCTAATCTCCGAAGCCTTACAGTCCGAAATGACCGAAATACACTCATTAGAGTATCAAAAAGGCTTTAAAAACTATTAATATATTGAAATTGACTTCTTTACGTTTTTCATTTATCACAAAAAAAAATAATAAATTGCTGTTTATTAAATTTCGCTCAAAAATAGAATAATTTGACAAAACTAAAAAGTTAACATGGATAAAAAAAATGCATAAACAATCTGTACAGTTATTATGAAAAAAAGACTTGTAAATCGTAAATGTGGAGAAAGGCATTATAATTTTGTTAATTTTAAGTGGCTAGTTAGATAGGTAATTATAATAAATTAACAGAGCTTTTTCCATCTCTACCGGCTAGAGCCGGAAAAAGTGTTGATCATCTATTTTATATACGAAATATGCGTCTAATAATTCATCGTCAATACAAGCTAAACAAAACATGAAAGATTATAAATAAAAATTTGAAAACATTTGTTAAGTAATTGCAAAGAAAACTATACTACTAATTATTGTACTATACACAAATTTGTACCAAAAAGTCAAAAAATTGTAGGTACACTCGTTCTGTTAAAAATGTAAATAAGACAAAAATTAAAATAAAAAAAATTCAATCAATTATTTTGTTTGTTTAGATTAATGAAAAAGGCTCGTGTGCTTAAAGTTTGATTTTCAAGCACTATTGTAAGTCTATTATTGACGTATAATAACCGCAGTGTTCGTTGCTTATTACATACCGAAGATAATATACACGTTTACGTTGCAATGTTAAAACACAAATATATATTTAATGAATTATAAAAAAATGTTTTTATTCGAAAATCTCATTAAAAATAAAAGATTTTTTTGTTTTTTTTAAGATATTATGTTGTGCAAGTTATATGATGAATAGAAATAAATTATTGTTGCTTATTATTTATTCATGCAATTTGTGTACTTTTATTTATTTTTTGTTCTTTTGTTTACCTATATATCCCTAATTTAAACTTCATTATATTATTTTGTTAAAAAAAACTGTACATATTTGAAATATTGTAAAATACATTTTTTTATAAAAATTAAATTATTTAAGCAAAAAAATAATTATTTTTCATTAAAAAATTTTTAATTATCAAATTTCTTTAATAATTGTTATATTTTTGATTATATAAAATCATTGATAAATCAACTTGTTGATCATTGACGGTCAATCGTCAATGACGGTCTGCAATACCAGAGCATGCGGAAACAAAATCTTCTGCAGGTCTGCTGCTCGACAATACAACTTTTGAGGTTATGAGATTTTTGACAATTTATCAGCAAGTGCAGTGCAGTCCACGTGCTTTCCTTGTACATACATACAACGAATACAGTCGTTAAATTATTTAAAATTAATTTATAAATCATATTTGTAACAAAATGGGAAAATTAGGACCTCGTTTAGCAAGTAGAAAAAAGGCAAAACGTTGGAAGAAAGGTCAAAGTTCCAGTTCTAACCCGGAGACAAGAAAACATCGTGATCAAGCAAGATCATGTTTCTTCCAACCATTACAAGGTAGGTAAAATTTTGGTTGATCTTCTATTCCATCTTGAGGGTTTTGATTTTTTTCTACTTGTCCATAGCATAACATTTAAGATGATTAAATTATTGTTTTGGTCTTTTTATAAATAGATTTGAAAGGTATAACAGTTGATGCTTTGAAGAAATTTGATGCTCTGCAAGGAAATGAACCTAGAGTTGAGAAAATTGAAATTGATGAAGCTGAAGATAGTTCTGTGGGAGCATCTACTTTCAAGACATTTGATACATTTGCTACCGATTATACCAATTGCTCCAATATTTCCTTTAATCGGTACATTATAAACTGTCTTACATTCAACTTACAAGTTATTCAATTTACTTTTTTATTCCATTATCTATCTATTGCTTTTTTATTACAGCTTCTTAACTCATTTCCAATCAAACTCGGCTATACATAAAGAAATGCTTGCTGTTTTAGCAGCAGTAACTGAAGTTATCAAGCAAAATGGAGGAACAGAGTCATCAACAGAATATTATGCAGCTCTAGTTAGCATTTTTTTATATTTTTTAATTACAATTTAATTAACATGTATAACAGAATGATAAGATGATTATTTTATTTTTTAGATGGCTACTTTAGAAGCTGCAGAAACTGAAGAATCAATCATTGCTATTATTTCACTGTTGGGTATGGGTATGAAAACAGTGCCAAAAAACGTCTTGAGGCAGCAATTTGGCCAAGCTACTCAAATTTTTTTACAAATACTGACTAAATATGCCACTGAAGAAAATTTTCTAATATTACGACATGTAAGAAATATTTTCAACATTGTTTTATTTAAATTATGTAATTTTTTTATTATAAATTTTTTTTGTAAATTTTAGTGCATTGGTTGCATTTCAATTTTATTGAGAGTTCAAGAAAGTGCTGTATGGACTAATTCTTCCACAGTTCAAGCCTTAGATGCTATTTTGGCATTTACTACACACACTAAACCAAAAGTTAGAAAAGCTGCACAACATGCTATATGTTCTATTTTAAAAGGTTTGTTTTGTCATATTTATTGTGATAAAGAAAATTAGTATTAAATATTTTTTTTATGCTATAGGCAGTGATATTATGAGAAGTGATAACCCTCCTCCATATCATCCTGCAGCAGTTCATGTTGCCAAACATTGTTTAGCCCAATTAGAGTCAGCAGGTAAACCAGGGCAAATGACTAGTACATTACATGTCTTATCTTTACTCAAAGATGTAGCTCATCAATTTCCCAAATCATCTATAAAGGTATTTACTTATAAATTTTAAACAGAACTTTCAGGCTATTGTACATTTGATAAAATTATAAATATTTTATTTAATCATACAATTTTAGTCTTTATGTGAAGGACTACTTAGTATTATGACATTAAATAATGTTCTGGTCACATCTTGTTGTTTGCAAACTTTACATGGTTTATTTGTATCAAAACCAAGTGAAACGACATTGCCACCACAACTCAATGCACAGATTATAAATGCACTTTTTGACTATCAACCTGCTGCTGGAGATACACAACCAACTTTAGCATGGCTTGCAGTGATGCAAGAGGCATATTGTAATTTAGCTACGTATGTATTTTTGATAAAACATACTAAATTCAAAAAAGTATAAAAGTAATTTTTTTTCTTTTATTTCTCAAACTTATTAGGCATGATTTAGAACTGTGTGCAGCCAATATCCCAAGAATAATAGAAACATGTACAGAACTGTGGCTCTCAGATAAAGCAGAAGTTCTTACTGGAGCAACACATACTTTGAAAGCTCTTTTGGAAACATGTATCTCTCCCCTGTGTGAAAACGAAGAATTGGCAAAAAAGTAAAGATTTTTACATTTAATTTACTTTAATAATAAATTTTTATTATTATTATTTTACTAAAATGAAAAATTTTCAGATGTAAGCCAGTATTAATAAAAACAATACAAACCATTCAAAAAGGTATGCAGTATCAATATAATACTGCTTGGCATCATGTGCTCAATTTATTGGCTTTATTGATTAAGGTTAATATTAATTATAAAAATTTTATGATTTTTAGTCAGATTATATTTTATAATGTCATAACTGAATTTTACAGATTATTGGACCCATTTGTACAGAAAAACTTGTCGAGATTTTAATAGCTTTAACAGAACTTCGAGATTCATATAAATTTTCTTACAATTCAGAAATTGAATATGCAGTTGGAGCAGCTGTAAAGTCTTTAGGACCTCAAATAGTTTTAAGTGCTATTCCATTGCAGGTTTATTAAAATTTCTTTATGATTAAAAAAAATTTGTATTGTTAGTTTTCTTATATTACATTTATTAATCTCATATCAATAAATAGACTCCAACAGGGGAAGTTGATCTTAAACGAAGTTGGCTATTACCTGTCTTGAAAGACTGCACCAGTAATGCAACCCTTGGTTATTACATTAGTAATTTACTTCCCTTAGCAGAAGCTTGCAGGTAAAAATAAAGAATAATTTTGATTTAAATATACATAAACACAATAATATTTAATTTCACATAAAATTATTATTTCGTGTTACCAGAGAAAAGTCTAAATTGTTGAAAGAAAAAAATGATGGAATTGGAGCTCACAGTAATGAATTGTTGAGTTCTCAAATATGGGCTCTCTTACCAAGTTTCTGCAATAATCCCCCAGATATAAAAGATAATTTTAAGGTTGTATTTTACGTTTTTTAGTCTTATTTTAAGCTTTTAAATATTATTAAATATTAATTTTCTGAATTTACAGAGAATAGCTAGAATTTTGGGTACAGCTATTAGTGAAAGAAAAGATTTACGGTTATCTATTATGTCTTCATTACGAAAATTAATTCAAAAGTCATTAGACAACAATAAACAAGATGATATTAAAGAACTTGCTTCATTTGCAAAAAATTATTTACCTATTCTGTTTAATATGTATGCTATTAAACCTCAAGGTTCTGATGAAGAAGGGCAAAGGCTTGCTTGTTATGAAACAATTAAAGTAAGATTTTTATAAATCTATTATAAGGATTAAATTGTCTTTATTTAATAATAAACGTCATAATTATATTTTTTAGATTTACTTAAAAATCGCAAATAAAGAATTGATTGGAGAATTATTTGATAAAGCTTTAGAAAATTTATGTAAACAAGGAGAAAAAGATTTCTTCAAAGAAAGTATCTTTGATTTAGTAAGAGTATTGTGTCAGTACACAGACAAAGCTAGACTGCAAACTTTGTATGAAAAGTGTCTACCTCTTCTTGAATCTACAGAACATCAAAAAGAACAGAAGAAAGCTTATAGGTATATTTTTATTAATAATATGCAATTAAAGTTTACAGACCAGTCACTACTTAAATATATTATAAAAATACTTTTTTAGGTTTTTAGAAGAAATATGCGGAAGTGAAAGCGAAGTCTGCCGAGAGTTTGTTTGTGAAAATCGTAAGGCTATACAAAAAGCTATCACAAAATCTTTAGCCACTGTGCAAAAGCCTAGTAAAGGAGTTAGTATAATTTAAATATTTGTTATTTCAATAAATTATCTTACAATACATTTTGTAATTTTATAAATTTGTGAATGTTACAGGCTCGAATTCGGTGTATCATTCACCTTGTTGAAAAACATCCACAATTAGAGAAAACCAAGTTCCTAAAGGCCATTGTTCCAGAAGCAATTATGTGTACAAAAGAATTAAATGAGAAATGTAGGACCTCATCTTACACTCTTTTAAATACAATTGCTAATAAATTTGTAAATAATGAAGAACATTTTGATGAATATCTTACTATGATTATTGCTGGTCTTGGTGCAACTCCAACTATGTGTAGTGCCACATTACTTGCTCTTTCTTCACTTACCTACAATTACAATGGTAAATTAAGAAATATGTTTTTATAATATATATTGTTGTACGCAATATTAAATATTAAACAAAAATCTATTTCAGGTGCCTTGGGAGTGACAACAGTTCAAAAACTTCTTGAGCTTTGTTGTAATCTTGTTAAAGAACCAACTCAAGAAATAACTTTGTCAGCTCTATCTTTCTTAAAAGTTTACTTTTCAGTGATACCAAATCCTATAATAGCACAAAAGTTGAATAATATTGTAAGTAAAATAATTTGATAGCAACTAATTCTTTTTTTTGCTTGTAATAATGGCTTTTTTATTTGAAAAAAGGTTCAAGCATTATCGGGTATGACAGAAGATTGCAAACGTCATTTCCGTCAAAAAGTTCGTGATATTTTAGTAAAATTAGTCCGGAAATTTGGAGTTGATGTAATCATTGGAATGGTACCCTCTTCGGATCAAACAATGCATAAAAGACTAAAAAATATACGTAAAATAGAAATGAGAAAACAGAAGTTGAAGGAACAAAGAAAAAGTGACAAAGATGATGATGAGGAAGAATTTAATATCAAAAGAAAACCAAAAAGGTACAGTAGTTATTTAGTTTATTATTTATCTCATCAACTGCAACATGAAAATACAATTAATTGATTATTTTTCAGTTTGGAAGAAATATTGGCTGATAGCGACGAAGAGTTTGATGATACCGATGAAGAAAAATCTGTCAAGTCAACAAAACAGAAACCAAAAAAGAAAACGTGGATTCAAGAAGGTGTCGATAATATTGTTGATTTTATTGATCCAGGTGCTGCTAAAAATATTACTGGTACGTCCTTGATTTATGATAAAACAGCTTTTTATTTTTGCCTTATTTAAAATACATTTTTTTTAATTTAGCTACAAAACCAAGTAATCTTAATAGTGATACTGCTGCCAAAGCAAAAAAGAAAGATCATGGCTTTAAGACTGCACCAGATGGTCGTTTAATTATAGCTGACGATAGTGACGACAGTAGTAGCGATGATGAAAAAACGAAAAAAAAGAAGAATAAGCTACCATTTTTGAAGAATGATTCGGAAGATGATTGTAAGACATTTTTTTATTGTTTTAAGTATTACAATAAAAATTGACTTAACAAAGTTTTTATAACATAAATTATAATTTATAGATGAAGATGATGATGATGATGACGCTACATCTGCAAAATCAAATAAATTATCAGCTAATCAAGGAGAAAGGAAGCGAAAACTAAGTGGAAGTTCGGCTAGCGTTATTTCTGACGTTCGCACTGTACAATCTTCAAGATATCAAGGTAAATAAACACGTTATGCTTTTTGTAAAAAAAAATGGTTCTCAATAATTGCTCACCAATACATCATATATTCTAGCTGGTGGATCTGGTATTCATAGGCCATTGAAAAAAGTAAGAAAACAAATGGAACCTGGTGAAGAGTATCGCTCCAAAAAAGGATTTGGTGATGTTAAAAGAAAAGGCAAACCTGATCCTTATGCATACATTCCCTTGAAAAGATCTTCATTAAACAGAAGGTTTGTTTATATACTTTATAATAATAATATTAATATTAGAAACAGTTTTATAAAAAAATATTTTTTGCAGAAATAAGGCAAAGGAGTCAAAAACATTCAGAAAACTTTTGTCACACAGTAAAAAGAACAAACAGTTGCAAAAAAATTCAAGAAATAAAAAGAAATAGGTCTTTTGTGGTTTTAATTATTGTTTTATATTAGATTTTAAAAAATATTACGAATTAAGTTTGTAAAAAATGCAGTTTAAATAAATACGTGAAAATTGAAAAACTTTTATTCTGTAATAACTACCATGTACAAGTGAGCAAAAAACAAAATATATAAAAATCTATTAAAAATCATTTTATATTTTACATAAAAGCATTAACAAGTATTGCTCATTGTAAAAAAACGTATAATTAACTTTACAACTGATGTGTATTTAATTTGAAAATTTAAAGAAGCACTTTATGAGGAGGATTGTATTAATTTGAAAAAATTTATTCATAGTTCTAAATTTAGTATTAATAATTGGTATTAAAAAAATGTAAAAATAAAATGATTTTAATTATTAAAGAAAGAAAAAGTTACATCTTCTTTTAAATATTTTATATTTCTTATTAAACATTAATAAAACGCATCAAATTTTAAAAAATTAAGTGGTCTTTTTTGGCAACATGCTTTCTAAATCTCCTGATTCACTCATTTCTTTAACAATATCTAATCCACCAATTAATTCACCATTAATGTATAACTGTGGATAAGTGGGCCAATCACTAAACTTTTTAAGTCCTTCTCTCACTTCATTATCTTCCAGAATATCAAATGTTTCATAATCTGCATTATGTTCATTTAGGATGGATATTATTGTTCTTGAAAATCCACACCTTGGAACATCTCTATTTCCTTTCATAAATAACATACAAGGAGCTTGACTAATTAACATTTTTAATCGATCTTCTAGATTTTTTGATTTCCTTGGTACCAGATCAAGTAATTCACCAGTTTTGGTCAATTCTTTAACAATATCTAAACCTCCAATAAGTTCTCCATTAACATAGAGTTGTGGATATGTGGGCCAGTCACTAAACTTTTTAAGTCCTTCTCTTACTTCATTATCTTCCAAAATGTCAAAGGTTTCATAATCTACCTTATGACTTTCCAACAATGCGATCATTGATTTTGAAAATCCACACCTTGGAGCATCACGATTTCCCTTCATAAAGAGCATACAAGGAGCTTTATTGATCAATTTTTTGAGTCTTTCATCAAGGCTCTCTTGTGAACTTTGATCTAAAAGCTGTTTCTTTACTTGTTCCTTAACTTCTGTAGGGTTAGCACCGTTTACTCTAGCTACAACATTTTCATTTTTAAAAAGTAGGATCGTAGGCACAGCAGCAATCTTACATTTCAATGAAATTTCTGGAAAGTCTTCAGCCACAATGTTTGCAAATTTAACCCCTTTGTAATCGTCAAGTTTAGTCATCTGCTCAAGAACTTCATTCATTTGCTGGCATTGATCTGCCCATGGTGCATAAAAGTGAATGACAGATGAATCTGACCTATAACAGAACGTTTTTTTTATTTTAAACAGATAAGCAAATTGCACATGAAGTACTTATTATTACAGCATATTTTTCAAATAAAATAAGATAAAAAAAGATGAACAACCATAATAAATCTAGAAATTCTAGTAAACAAGTGTAATAAAGACAATAAAAAACTTTGGAAAATTTTATTAAACAAAAAGAAAACATGAGAATATTAAACTTATAGGTTATAAACGAGTAAACGGCTTGATAACTTACTTAATCAGATTTTCATAATCCTCTTTCGTGCTGATTTTAATGAGCGACATTTTAAATTTTCTATTCTACTTGCAAATTGACGATTGACAATATTACAATATCAATAAATATATCCTCAACACACCGGTGCGATAACCATCCGAGCGTGTGCAACGCAACTGTGCAGTGCACTTTATGTTCTTTCTCTCTCACTCTCTTTATATATACCTTTGCGTGATGCGTGCTGCAAATGTTCACACTAATGTCGGCGCAAGTTCGACCTTTGGTAAGGAGAGCTTGCGGCTGCAAGTTTTTTTATATTATTTAACAAGCAAATTTACTGATCATTTGTTGTTATGAAATAAAAAAAGTATATGACATGATGTGAAAGTGTAAAAAACAATTTTAGAAAAATGTAACGGGACATTATTGAATTATAAAAGTAACTTATTTATAAGTGTAGAAAAAAATATTAATTTTTATGTTTTATTGTATATTATTGTTTTATTAATGATTAAATTGTTTTTTTTTATAAGAACAATTAAATATACGTCATTTTGCAAGCATTGAACCGGCCTTACATAAAACTGATTTTAAATTGTTAATTTGTTTTTTTATTTTCCTGTTATATTTAAATAGAATATTAAAAAAAAATGTATTAATTTTGAGATTAGTTTCAAGCTAGTATTTAGTATTGCAGTTAGTTATATTATTTTCAAATTACCTCAGAGTAATTCTGTTAATAGTAATTAAATGAACTATTACAATAAATTTATAAAATATTAAGGCTATCAACTAAACAACAATATATACAAGGCATATTTATGAATAAAATAAAAAGCTCGAAAGGTTTATCATAAAAAAAAATCGCACATCATAATCAATTCATTGTTTTAAATAAATTACTAATAAACCAGTAGCAGCAAAGTGTACAGCTATAGTACACACCTTTATTATTTCACATACAATTTTTAGTTTCGCGGCATAATAAGTAGTTTACCCCCGACCTTCTCTACAAAATTCATATATATAGGTATAATAAAATACATGGCGTGGGAGGTGGAACATACACACATACTTCCTAATACATTTTACCGTCTCACTTATCCACCTAATGCATAATATCCTCGTCACAATTCTAAAGCTCATCTCACAATTCAACCTTCAAAATCGAATCTCGAAAGCTCCACTAACCAATCATCAAACGTTCCCATCCATATCAATCACGTAATTGGCCCATCAAGCTCACAAATTGTGCAATAACCCTTTTTTTCCTCAATAACTCAACTTTCTCTGTCTCTCTTTTTCATATAACGCAGCGGCGGCGGCGTCACGGTTTGTTGCAGTTGTCGGCTGCGGCTATAATAAAAAAAAAAAAAAAAAAGTAGAAAAAATATTTTCCCTGCTTCTTTTAATCACATTATCGGCATTAAATTCCTGTATATTCTGCGATATGCATAGGATATCAAGAGCAGAATAGGCCAAACAGAGCCTTTTGGTAATACACCGCAGCAGCTCTTTATATATTTTCCAATAGTGCCTTGCACCAGGTGTGTGTTAGCTGTTTTCCTTTTGGCCTCATCCTTGGCTCAACTTTTTTACATCGAATCAATCGAGGTGTCGAAGCAATGGTGAGTAAAATTATATTTATTTTCTTGATTTAAAGGTACTGCGAAAGTCCTTATATTTCCATAATATCCTAGCATGGTTAACTTATCGTGTGTCTTATCAACATAATATAGAGCGACGGACTACGTTATCGTCATCCTCTGCAGCCGACACCGCAGTTACCAATCGGCCAACAACACCATCAACAATCAGGTCATCAACAACGTGCCAAGTTACCAGTCGACCATGACGATGACGACGACGCATTCTTCAAGTCACGATTGGTGATAAAGCCCCGCTACGAACAGCAAAGCCGCACACCTCACCTGCTCTTTGCTCTCACCTTCATACTCTCGGTCTCCCTGACTGTAATAGTCGTGGAGAAAATCCTACCGGAACCCCAGCTGATCGAAACCGAGCGACTTCATCCGGGACGGTTTGTCGCTGAACGAGCTCGAGCACACGTGGCTAATCTCACTGCACTAGGACCTAGAGTTGCCGGCAGTTATGAGAATGAAGTACTCGCGGTTGATTATCTCACAGGTGCTATTGAACGCATCATACTCGATGCTAATAAAAATCATAGGATATCCCTCGATCGTGCTACGCATAGTGGAAGCTTCTCTCTTACATTTCTCGATAGCATGACCCATGTTTATAAAAACGTGCAGAATGTTGTTGTTAAAATTGGACCACAGCACTCGTCTAAGCATAGTTTATTACTCAATTGTCATTATGACAGTGTTTCAGAGAGTCCTGGTAATTTTTTCTTCTTGACACATTTTTTTTTAATCATTTGTATAAGTCTAAATGTTCTTGGTGTACTATATCATTTTCTATTTTATAAAGGTGGGTCGGATGATGCTGCTGGTTGTGCTGTCATGCTGGAAGTTCTTAGGATTATTTCACAAAACACCAAATACCTTAAGCATAATATTATATTTTTATTTAATGGAGCAGAAGAAAGTATACTACAAGTAAGATGCATGATTATTTAAATTTATAGCTATATTTGATTGTGGTGCTTAATACATAATTTTATAATAGGCTTCACATGGATTTATAACACAACACCCTTGGGCCAAAGAAGTTAAAGCATTTATTAACCTAGAAGCTTGTGGAGCTGGTGGACGTGAACTTTTATTTCAAGCAGGTCCTGGAAGTCCATGGATTCTTGAGGTACTTTTTATCTATTTAGATATTACTTAAATACCATTTAAATTGATAAGTTTTTTACTTTTTTAGGTGTATGCAAGATCAGTACCACATCCATATGCATCAACATTTGCTCAAGAAATATTTGAAAGTGGCATTGTTCCAGGGGAAACTGATTTTCGTATATTCAGAGACTTTGGCAATGTGTCTGGTAAGAATTTTTGTTTTGTAAACAAAGTAATGTCATAACAAATCTTTTTATCATTGGATCTAATCTTATTTTAATCTTAAAAGAAAAATAGATAATTTAGATACAATTGAATAAAAGTTAAATTATTTATTTGTAGATAAAATGAAATTTCTTATCTTTCATCTTAAATTATTAATTAATTTATGTTATAAATCATTACAATGCATCAGCATGTATTAACACTCTTATCCAGTAAGTCATTATTACTTAAAAAGTTACATGTTTATCTCTATTATATTTCACCATTGTCATTTCAAGTAATAATGAGTTACTTGATAAAGGTACTTTTCTACACTAAATAGTTATGACAAGGTTACACTAACATAATTAATTTAAAAACAAATTCCACCTTAGTTATTTTCTAAACATATTTGCAAAGCTTTCTTATCAAATTTTAATATCTTTTTATATATTAGAAATAGTATACAATATCTTGAATAATAAATTTCAATGAAAAAATTTTTTTTTAATTATTTTAAATTACAATAAAAAATTTCATTTTTTTTATTGAATTATCATTGTGTAAATTTAATTACAGGAGTTGATTTTGCTTGGTCAAAAAATGGTTATGTCTATCATACAAAATTTGACTCTCTTGACCAAATACCTTTAGGGTCGTTGCAAAGAACTGGAGATAATATTTTAGCTCTTGCACTCGGTATTATTTCTGGTAACTATCTAGCAGATGAAAGCCTTTATACTTCAGAAGGATCACTTGTCTTTTTCGATTTTCTGGGGGCATTTGTGGTACGTTGGCCAGAATATCTTGCAAGATTTATCAATATAGCTGGTATGGCCATTGGACTGTATTCTATTTACCTGAATATGTACAGCGTAAGACGAGGTAATATTTTTTAATTGAAAAGAACCTGTTTTATTTAGTTATTAACTATTTAATTATGTGTATTTTAGAAATAAAGAAATCAAGCTATATTAAGCAATTGATTATGTGCGTTGTAACTGTGATATGTTCTTGGATTATATCTATGATCTCAGTTACCTTGATTGCTTTGCTAATTACTAAACTTGGTAAAGCAATGAGTTGGTATGCTCGACCAGCATGGCTATTTTTCCTTTATATATGTCCAACTGTTGCTATCTCTATGTCTTTCTTCCTTTTTATGAGTGCTCGACAAAAAAAGGTCTGTGCAAATTAAAATTGTAGTACTCTAGTTATTCACAAAACTAAACACTTTAACTTACACAAATGCTTTTTTTATTAAAAAAATAGTTTTAATTTTTTTCTGAACTAAAATCTAATGAATGAATATATTTCCAGATAATCGTGTTCTAATTGGCTTATAATACTTTTTAATTTGAACTATAGTTTTTAAAAAACAAAATGTAATTTGAAACAGTAAATTTTAACAAAATTAATTTCACTCATTTTATAACAAAATTATTTTCATTCGCATTATTTATAATGATTAAAATTATTTTTGTACTAAAAAATTGTATAATTCTATTCATTCAACTTTTACTAGCATACATACATTTACACAAAACATAAGATTTTCAAAGTGTTACTCTAATTTTTACTAAATTTTATTTCACATTCAATAGGATATTATTTCACCTTGGAATCTGTATCAATTGTTTTTCGACGCTTACAGCGTTTTTTGGATGTCAGTTTTATTTTTGTGTATTTTACTAGATATTAGATCTGGTTTTATACCTTTGCATTGGGTACTATTTCTTTCAATTGGAAATATTATTCGTCAAAATTTCTTCAGTAAATGGAGAGGTAATGTATTTTTATGTTTAGTACTCGTAGAATTGGAAAGTTATCAATCTCTGTGTTAAACTTGCAGATTGGAAATGGTTGTGCTTCCACATGGGCACTGTAACTATACCTTATTTACAATCATTTTATTTATCAATTGGTGCTCTTTACCTGTTCATTCCTCTCATGGGTCGAGCAGGTTCTAGTGTTAATTCAGAAGTTGTTATTGCTAATATGTTGTCAATTATGTTTTGCCTTCTTCTCAGCTTTACGGTAATAAAATACCAGATTAATTAATTTACAATCTTACTTTTTTTTTCTTTACTCATTAAAAAATATCTCTTATACAATATGCATGAAGAATGTATTGAAAATGAATATTTTTGAAATTGCATGTAATTTAAACCTATATTTGATAAATAATTCACATTAATAATTTTTAAAATTTTCAATTTCTGTATTTCCATGGTTTGATGTTGTTCTAATTATTTATATTCATTATAAGAAAAAGATATTTTATTTTAATATGCTAATTATTGGTAAAATTGAAAAAACATTTTTTGTTTACAATTATATATATAAAAATTCATCAAATTTTTTTATCTTCTTTTAATACTTTTTAATAAATTTTTAGATGCCAGTTGTGGTTCTTGTGAAGAATGCTGGAAGAGTTATAAGTGTATTATTTGGAATATTTTTGATAGCCATTGGTGTTCTTATTTTAACTCCTCTCGGTTTTCCATATAGTGGAGATCCTGCTTCACCTGCTCCTGAAAGATTCATGATTGTGGTAAATTACTTTTGAGTTAAATTGAGATATAAATTGACGTCAAGGTAGTAATTTTTTTTACTTCTTTGCAGCATACTCAGAGACAATTTTATAATATTGATGGTACTTTGCGATATTCTGGTACTGGTTATTGGCTAGTCAATTTGGATATGAATAGTCCACAAAGTATTGAAAATATAGTTCCTGAAATAGGAGCTGCTATACCAACTACAGAAGATTGCAAAAAAGAAATATATTGTGGTTTACCATATTTACTACCAGTAACAACTTTCTTGTGGTAATTAAACTATTACTAAAATTTCAATTTGTAAAAATTGTTTTTTTTTTTACAAATTTTGTATACTTGTAAAAGTGTTTTTTAAAAAACTTTCTTCATTGCAGGAAAACACATTGGATACCAGGGCCTGCCCCATTGATTCCTACTCCATCTGTCCTAGAATTAATTGGAAAATCTGTCAAAGAAAATACAATCAGTTTTTCATTCAATATAACAGGTAAATTTATTTTGCTGATTTTTATATTCATCTTATAGATTAATTTCTTAAATACTATATAAATTAATCAAAATAATATCAGGTCCTGATCATATGGGAATTATGTTATCTCCTTATAATGGTATACGCTTAAAAAGATGGAATATATTAGATGAAAAACCATTAAAAGGACCTATATGGAATGAAAGAGAAACCTACTTTGTGTATTATTCATGTCTCAAAGATTGTGAACCTCTTAATTTTTCATTGGATTTAGAAGTAAGATTGAAATATTAGTATATTAATAAAGCCAAATATTTATATTAATTTAATTTATAATATTATTTCAGACAAGTAAAAATTATAAAGGCCCAAGCTTGTCAATTGCTTTAGGAGGTCACTTTTTACATGGCAAATATCAACAATCTTTAAGATTTAAGAAATTCTTATCCCAATTTCCAGCGTGGGCTGTTACAACAGGTTGGACTTCATCCTATACATCTTGGGAGTTTTAAGTAATACCAAATAGTTTTTTGCTACTTAGTATAGTAGCACGTAACTATTTCCATTGTTGAATTCTTTAAAAAGTTCGTATTGATAAAACAACGATAGGATTGGCTAAGGGTTTTACTAATATAAAATAATATTTCTGCCTTAAAAAAGTAAGTGTTGTAAAAGGATACATTAAAAGAAATTTTACATAGTTAAATGAAAGTTTTTACAAATAAATTAGTATTAATAACAATTTAAATTCAAACTATGTATGTTGAATTAAAAAGTACTAATTCATGGTTTGGATTTAGTAATATAAATAATACAATTTACTAAGTAAAATTACGTAGGTACAAAGAATTTGAAATAACTTAATAATTTCAGTATTTATTAATTTAATTGTATTTTGATAGCAATATTAGAAATTATTACTTATATCGTTTTAGACGATAAAGTAAATATAGAATTTTATGAAAAAATTTCTTAAAAATAAATCATCGAAAATTATACGAAGCGATAAAAAATTAAGTAAATTTTAACTCTTATACTTATTTGAATTATAAATTTTAAAATTCTTCACAAATTAGCAGTGCCATTATCAATAACAATTAATGCATAAACCAAAAAATATTTAGATTCAAATTAAAAATATCATCAATATTTTTACAAGAATCAGACAAATTGAAATTTATGCAGAAATTATTTGAACTTGTCTGTTGCCAAAAATTAAAATTCCAACAATTCTGAATTTTTATTAAAATTAAATAGATTATCAATTTTATCATTTAATTCGATTTTTAAGTATACAAGCTCAATTTTTTAAATTTATGTATTAGTTGATTTATATGATTGACTTTATGAATTAAAATTTCAAGTTCTAGCTTATTTGTTAGATATTGATGATTAAAACATTTTTTTTATATAATGCAATTTTTTAACTTTTTATACATATAAAAGTAAAAAAAATTTTTTAAACATATTTTATGAAAATTATTTATGGTTCAGCGCAAATAAATCGAACATTATTAATAAAAATTTAAAGTATAATCAAGAAAACAGAACTAATGCAATATGTTAAGGAGTAGTTTTTATATATACCATGTTAACAAGCATGACAAACAAAGCTTAAATAGTCAACTTTATCTTATATAATAAAAATACAAATCAATATTAAAGTGCATAATGGAGGCCTAGAAAAAAAAACTGACTTTTCGAAATGTTTATAGGAGGTTAAGAATAAAATCGCTTTTAATGCGAAAAGCTTGTGATAAAAGAAAAAGAGAAGTGCAAAGTCAAAAATAGTCACGTACGTATTTTTTTTTTTTTTTTCATAAACGATTTAATCTATTACATAATATTTTAGTCAGTGATTTGATGCACAAAATTTATTAACGTTATTTAAGTATTTTTACTTACAAAACAAACACTTGCTATTCTCTCTCTTTAATTCCTAAGTACTATAAACTTTATTAAATTAGTTTTTAAAGCAACTTCGCATTTTTTAGTAATATAAATTAAAATAAAAATTTAAATCCTAGTACACGAGTTATCCACCATTTTTTGCAATTAAGATTGCAGTCGCAATC